>BQNB010060820.1:0-36764 GCA_026074375.1 Tanacetum coccineum
AGAACTTGATGAGCTTGAAGATGAGATGGCCATTAAAGCATAATTGACTGGATCATCAAAGTCATTGCTCCAGTCATATCCTCATAGACCATCTTGAGCCACCAGTGCTTGTGATGATGGTTCATTTGTTGTTGCATTACTCCTGCCATTTTCACCATAAGATCTTTTCCCTTGGTTCCTTCCTGATTTGCATTCCTTAGCAAAGTGCCCTATCCTGTGATAGTTTTAGCACTCAACTTTTGACTTATCAAAGGTAACAGGTTGTATTCCTTTGAAATCTAAGTTCTTTCTTGTCTTCTGAATGAATCTCTGCACCCTAACAGTCATCATGGCTACTTTCCATCTAATATCTAATTCTTCCAAGTCATCTTGATCAATCTGCTGCAAATCCTCATTATCAAGTGGAGGACTGGTTGCTGTTATGCAAAGAAAGAACACACTACTTCATCAGCACCTGGAGTAGATGAAACCTGACTTGATGAATTAGTTCCTCCAGCAGTATTAACTCTAAAATTTCCACTGGCAGTACTAACTTCATTAGTTCTGTTAGTATTCTCAGAGGACAAAAAAGCCAAATTCTGAGAATTTGATGTAGAACTTGAAGACCTTTTCATCTCATCTTCATAGACCCTAATGTTGTTATAGAGATCATCAATATCAGTCTAGTCTATGTCTGGATTATTTCTCATGATTAAAGCAATTTGACTCCATGAAGGAGGAAGACTTCTTAGAAATTTTTGATTGATAGCTTCCTTTGATATTGGAGCAGCATACACCTCTAATTGACTTATGAGCTTTTGGAACCTATCATAAGCCTTATCCAAACTTTCATTTGGTGTAGTAGTAAAGTTTTCAAACTGATGTTTTAGAACATTCTTCTGCATCTTTTTGGATTCTTCATTTCCTCCAAACCTTGATTTGATTGCCTCCCAGAGAGATTTAGTATCTGGAACATTATGAAACTTAAGGAGATATTCATCAGGTCTTGCTAAAAGCAAGATGCTCTTAACTCTTTCCTGATTTCTTTTGGCAGCCAGTTGTTTTACAGTTTTAGGAACAGGAGGAGCAGAAGGACCATATTGATCCCCTGTTGGTGCAGGTTCTTCTTGGAGATCTCCATCGACAATTATATCTCATAGGTTATGATCTGTGTGGCAGATATATTGTCGCATTTTCATGCTCCAAATATCATATTCTCCCTTCTTGATGATAGGGATTTTTATTGCTGTGATAGTTGGTGGAGGAGTGTCTTGTTCTGCCATCTTACTGGTTTGAGTGTAGATCTGTTTCAAACAATAGAGTTCTTCTTATTCAGAGTTTTCACACAAGCTCTGATACCACTTGTTGGATCCCTTACTGAATAGATCTTGAACCTTTAGCTTGAAAAAGGGTTTGCTACTTTAGATAAATCCAAAGCAACAATAGTGAAACACTGATTTAACACTATTGATTATTCGGAAACTAATCAATAATGCTAAGAAGAACAATAATAGGAAAACACAAGAGATCTTATCAAACTCACACTTTTATATAATAACTTGAATCTGACTAGGTTACAGATTACAAAGACTATGATTGCTAAGATGATCTCTATTGATCTATGTTGATCTATATCAACTAACTATGACTAGGGTTCCTTTTATACACCAAGGAAACCCTAATGGGCTTTACAAAACGCGTATAGAGATCATGCATATCCTTTCCTAAGATATCTCATGCATATCTCTAACTCTAACTAACTTCTGCATAAGCAGACTTAACTATTACATAACCAGTACTAACTTATAATGAACTACCAGTACTAACTATGCTAACTCTTCTACCAGTACTAACAAGTGTACTGGCAGAACTAACTATATAACAAACAGAATTAAGTCTTGTATACATAATTCCTAACAATCCTCCCCTAAACTTGAACTTCACTTGTTAACTTCAAGTTTCTTCAGTTTTCTTCAGCTTGAGCTTTTGAGGATTGTATCCAAACACTTCTCTTTAATCATTAGCTTCTCTTTAATGATGATCTGTTTGTTGTTGATTTGAAGACACTTTTTATAAACTTCAACTTGATTAGCTGTCTAGTCTATTCAGTCAACACAGCAAAATACCAACTAAGTGGCTAATGTAGTTTTTTGGCAAACATCCAACCATAAATGGATTTGATATTTCTTTACCAGTTGACATTTGCTCTGGAATAGCCCAAGCTTCATGCTATAGACATGGTGCACTGATAACCATATAGTTTTTAGTAAACTACCAACTATCAACGGATTTGAGATGTCTTTACCAAGAGTCGTTTGCTTTGGACTAGCCAACTCTTTACTGTGAAGCATGGTGTATTTTAGAACATATAGTTTTTAATTTTTTTTTAGCAAACTATCGAGTTGTAAACGGATTTGAGAAGTGCTTACCAAAAGCCATTTGCTTCTGGAACTAGCCAATTCTTGATGTCTATAGACATGGTAAAATTATGACTATTTGTTGAGTGTCAGAAAACCAACACACAAAGTCCTTCTCACTCCCACTAGGCCTATCAAACTCATCAATTTTGTTTTTGAATAAATCCGAGCAGGTCCAAAAAAAAAACACTTCACCTTCAAAATCAGTAGCTCAATCTCAACTCCATCATCCTCTCATAGTTTCCCTTATAAGTGGATACTTCTTATTCGGCAAGCAAATGTGGATTTTCATACCACCTTCTAATTGCCAAGATATTACTAACCACGTTTTCCATAGAAAGTCCAACTCTTAATAATCTATTTCACTTGCTTTCATCAAATATCAATCATTTTCGCAGTTTCTTCAAACATATCCTTAAGCTCCCCACAGAACTAAATAATTCTTTCAGGAGTTGTTGTTTAAAATCTCTGCATTCACTAGACTATGGTATCTTAAGAAGTCTAAACTATAAATCTTGAAACCATTTCAGTGAAAGTCTTGATATATCTTGAACTTCCATTAGCTCTAAACACTCTATAATAGTCATGAGGTACTCCATATCTATCAGTATGATAAAATGCAGACTCCCAGTTAACAATTGGATACCTCATGCCCAGAACTTCATAATCAATCTCTTCTTCTTCATCCAGGAACTATCTTTAGAATAGCTCTTAGTTTTGTTTCTTCTTTCAAGATCAGAATCATCAGTACATTTTCTTTTAGAACTTCCCTTTTAGCTTTCCATCTTCATTCTCCTACCCTGTTCTTTTCCTGATGTTTTTCCCTTTATTCTTCCTCTTAACTTCAATCTTTGCTGTCAGAACCTCTTCCTCATCCGAAGTACCAGCTGCTTTCTGTTCATCTTATCAATCATCGTTTTTCATCTCTCCCTCAGACCCAATAGGCATGAAGAAATCTGCATCTCTTTCTTGTTCCTTGATGTATAGGCCTGAATCTCTTCAAATGTCTTTTGTCAAAACTGATTTTCTATATTTTACCGTAAATGTTTAGATAGGTCATCATTAGACCTCCTAGTTTTATGTTCTTGTTAGGGTGTGAAGTTTGTTGTTTCTAACAGCAACAACTCTTTCTTCAGCAAGTAACTTCTTCCTCCTTTCAAAGAATTCTGCTAATAGCTTTGACCTTTCTTCTATTGTGTACATCTCTCTCTCTTCCATTTGTAGTCTAGCAGCTAACTCTTCACTAGCATCCATCTTAGCTTGAACTTCATCATATAAACTTGCAATGTAGTCCATAGATGCTTGATCCTGTCTTTGTCTTTCCTCTCTTTCCCTTTCCATCTCTGCTAGCTCATTTTCATGTACCAGTCTTGCTATTTCAGCATCTTTAGCAATCTGAGCTGCATCCAGATCACTTCTCTTGACTTTCTTTACTGGTGACTCCTTCAAGACCCCTTTACCTTTATCTTTAGGATCTATTGTTGGAAGTGGCTTCAATGTGAGAATAGATCTTGCAGGTCTTGAAGAATCATCAACATCTTTAATTGACACTCCTTTTTCCTTAGCTTTTTCTTCCTTCATCTTAATCAATGTTTGAGCCATGGTGATATCTTCATCATCAAATATACTTGTTGTTGTAGGAGGAGTTCTAGGCTCAACAACACTATCTTCTTGCCTAGCAGCATCAATATCTGGTCTAGCAGTACTAACTTCTGGTCTAGCAGTACTAACTAGTTCTTTAGCATTTCCTCCTTTATACCTACTTGGCCCTTGTCTTCAACAACTTCTGTATCATCAGTCAACTTAACCTCCTCAGTTTCACCACTTTGCCTCCCCTCATCCACAGCTTCCTCAGTTTCCATGTACTCCATACCATGATCTGCATCTTGATCATCAAAGACAGTACTGTCATCCAAAGTTGTCGTTTGGACTTTTTTTCCTCCGCCTATTGTATTGACAGACTCTTTCTTTCCAAATCTCTTCTTTATGGATAATCTGTTCACACTCTTTAACCATGCCCTATGGTGTGAGATGCTTGGCTTGCACTTCTTTTCCAACTTCTTGATTCTAGATTTCAATGCACTGATCTCTGCAGCTTGTGCATCCTTAATAGATTCCAAGGCAAGAACTAGTGAGAGCATGATGAATCGAACTAGAAGCAAGAAAGTCCACTATCTCATGAAAATCGGAGTATCCCTCTGTCTTCTCTAAGCACACGACCATGTTATGTTGATCGACAAACTCCAAATTCGCCATAGAAACTTGTAATAGATGGATTAAGATGTGGGATATGATCGATTGGGAGAGAATGAATGATTGGTAAACGGAATTGAGATTTTATAAAGATTTGCTTTAGGGTTTGATATGACCGACTGAATAAACTTGAGTCTTTATCTTAAAGAAAGAGTATTATATAAGAAAAGATCAAAAATTTCCAAGTCATAGACCCCTATAAGCAAGTTGTTGGTGGAAATATCTCAACGGTTATATTTAATTAAGGAGAATCTCTTATGCTCACCAACAGTAGTAACGGTAACAAACAGCACAAACTTTTGCTTGGCAGCACCAAATTTGCCTGGCAGCACCAAATTTTCCTGACAGCATCAAATTTGCCTGACAGCACCAAATTTGCCTAACAACACCAAATTTGCCTGGCAGCATCAAATTTTCCTGGCAGCATCAAATTTCCCTAACAACACTAAATTTGCCTGGCAGCATCAAATTTGCCTGGCAGCATCAAATTGGTTAGCTACCATTTATAGCCTCCAATACCAATCCAAGCAGCATCTTATTACCCAATCCAAACATCATTTCCATCGTGAAGTACTTTTGAGCAGCACAAACTAAGCCGGGCAGTACTAAGTGTTGGCCTGGCAGTATTAACCAAACTGGCAACACTAACTAACTCAGCACCATAAGTTAAGCCCTCAGTCTTTATTCCAATGAAACATGAATCCCAAATCATCATCTCATCTTCAATCTATCTGCTAACTAAAAGATTTCACAAACTATATAACAAAGTAACATGCTGATGTGCCTCTCCTGAACTAATGCAAGCTATAGCATTTAGCAGTTTCCAATGTACGCACCGAAAAATTTAATCTTGTTATATCAAATCCTTTGGTGATAAGGTCATGTAACATTACATTCAGTGTGAATCCTTGATAACAATCTATCAATCTTTTTCTCATCAGCAATCCTCTTATTAATGAGGTCGAATCTCAATGTGCTTGGTCCTCGAGTGATAGAACAGGATTCTTACTATACATATTGTACTCTTTCAATTGTCCAATAGGATTTTGGTGTTCATGAAATTAAAGCCATAATCCATCATCTGAAATCTGTATCTATAGTACTTGCCTCACGAATAGTGGAGCAGACTAAAACATATTCCGCATCAGTAGTAAATTTGCCACAATCGTCAATTTTCTTGCATTTGCCACGATATCAATCTCTACAAGAAATTAACAACCACCTATTGTTGATTTCTTGTCAAGATTGGCGCCTCCATAATCACTGTTTGAGAAAGCTTCTAGTTCAATAGGAGAATCCCTAGGCTACCATAACCCTAGTTTGGGTTGATGTTTGAGGTACCTAAAAAAATCCTTTTAACTGCATTTAAGTGTAAAGCGTTTTGGAGTGACTTGAAACCTTGGCACAAACACAGACAACAAAACATGATTTGTCTGGCCTAAGATGCATTTCAAATACATCAGGGGAACAAGTCATGACCTGTAGACAGCACATCTACATCTAACACCAATCTTCACTATTTTGACTGAGGCTTATTTGACACAAATAGGAGTATGTAGCTTTTTGATGGAAACAAAAATCAAACTTCTTAAGGATGTCAGCTACATACTTATCTTGACTAATAAAGATTCCATCAGGTTGTTGTTTCATCTATAATCCCAAAAAGAATGTGAGCTCACCCATAGAGCTCATCTGGAATCTTTTGTGGATACAATCTTCTAACTCAGTATACATAGACTGCGTTGTAGAGCCAAATACGATGTCATCCACATACACTTAGACTAACATAATGTTACTCTTGTTCTTCTTGATAAACATTGTTTTGTCTATGGTACCTCTCCTAAAACCATTTTTCAGCAGGAAGGAAGAAAGTGTCTCATACCAAGCTCTAGGAGTTTAATGTAGCCCATAAAGAGCTTTGATCACCTTAGTAAACTTTGTGGATGAGCCAGGTTCAACAAAGCTGGAGTTTGATGAACATATAACCTCCTCTTATAAGTGCCATAAAGAAAGCAACTCTTAACATCCATTTGGTAATCAGGAAATCCCATGAATGATGCAAAAGCTAAAAACAACCTGATTGCCTCAATCCTGGCAACAGGTGCAAAAACTTCATCATAGTCTATACCTTCCTCCTGTCTAAACCCTTGTGCTACAAGCCTTACTTTATTTTTCACAACAATACAACCTCGTCATAACCCTCTTATTCCTGAAGACCCACTTTGTGCCAATTGCCTTTTTCCCAGATGGCAAATCAACAAGTATCCAAACCTTCTGTAATTTGAACTAGAGCAATTCTCTTGCATTGCTTCAACCTAACTTTCATCCTTAAAAGCTTGTGATATCGTCTTGGGTTCTTCGTGGGAGATAAAACATGCTAACAGAAGCAGTATTGATGTCTTTATGATTTTTTCTGTTCTGATTATAATTGTAGCTTACCAAAGCTTGTTGTACTGAAGAAGCCTTTTGGATCTTTCCTCTTGTTTGAACTGCTGATTTAGGATCTCCTAGAATTTGACCTTTAGGGTGATCCTTATGAACTCTGAGTGTGGGAATAGGACTGACATCAATGGTGTTATCCATATTGTTGAAACCAGCCTCTACACCCACATCTTCATCATCATAGGCTCCACTGAATATGCCATCATTTGGAAATACATTAGTATTCATCTTCTAAAGGGTCAGGCATGTTAGGATAATGGTAAAGTCAGCATTATGGAGGAGTAATGCCAACCAATAGGTATTTGTCCTCCAAGATAGACAAAATGGTAATCCCCATAGTTGAACCATTGGGAGTTCCTAGCAGCACTAGCATATGGTGTGTTAGCAGTACTAACCAATGGTGAATTGGAAGCACCAACAGATGACCTACCAGTATTAAGTTTGTTAATACTGGTAGCCTAAGTTGCCTTCTTCTTTTCTTCTTCAAAAGCTTGTCTTGTAGCATCATCCATAGTTTTAGCAGCAATTTCTTGAGCAATCATCCTCTCAAGACCATCTTGCAAGGCTTGGTTAGCTTCTGTCAACATATGTTGTTCTTCTTTTTCAGCAACATCTTCTAAATCTTGTACATCATTGTCTTTAGGAAAATTTTCAAAAGGTTTTTCTTGTGCAGCTTGAAAACAACACTTCACTGAAATCCTTATAGCCCTATGAGAGGTGTAGTGAAGCAGTAATTAGTTCCTGATAGGTTTCCTTATCTTTTCTGATGAACCTGCAACATAATGTTCTTGTGTACCTGCATCCACATTAACCTAATTTTCTACACTAACAGGAATATAGTTCATTGTATTTGTTAGAAAATTAAGATCAAACATCCAATCAGGACCACTTCTTGCCACATTTGGTTGATCTTCAAGGAAATCAATGTGCATGTTCTCTTCTACTCTTTTGGTTCTTTTGTTGTATACTCTAAAAGCCTTACTAGTAGTAGAGTATCCCAACAAATATCCTTTATCTGATTTCCCATCAAATTTGCCCAAGGGATCTAAGGTGTTCAAAATGGTCAAGGGGCACCCAAAAGGTCTCATAAAACTAATACTAGGTGGTTTACCTATTAATAGTTCATAAGGTGTCTTATTTTAAGGTTTAGTCACTAATACCCTATTCAGTACATAGCAAGCAGTGTTTACTGCCTCTTCCCAAAATGGGATGGGTAAAAGTGAGTCTGCTAGCATAGTTCTAGCAGCCTTAATTAGGGTCCTATTTTTTCTTTCTGCAACACCATTTTGCTGTGGAGTTTTAGCCACACTAAACTCCCTTTTTATCCCTTTCTTAGCACAAAATTCATTCATAGCATGGTTCTTAAAATCTGTCCCATGATCACTTCTAATGATTTTAACTTTATGGTTCAATTGGTTTTCTAAGCCTGTGATAAATTTATAAAGGATCTCATTTGTTTCATCCTTAGTAGCTAAGAAAAATACCTAACTAAATCTGCTAAAATCATCAGTCACAACCAAACAGTACTTTTTCTTATTAATACTTTCTACTGAGACAGGTCCAAATAAGTCCATATGAAGTAATTCTAAGGGCTTTCTAATGGTTCTTTCTAACTTGGCCTTACAGGAGGCCTTATGTTGCCAAACCCTTCTTGCTGGCAACACAAGTTGTCATTCACAAAACTTGGAAGGTAGGCCTCTAACTAGGTGTACCTTAACAATGTAGTTTAATATTTATGAAATTCCACTGACCAAATCACCTGTGCCACAATTTAGACTCTCTTTTGTTTTCATTTGCATAATAAACAAAGTTATACCTCAAGGAAGGAAAACAATGTTCTTTGAATCAAAAACTGTACACATCATACTTTCTAGAGCTCTAAGTATAACAGATTTTCAATCAAGAAGCTTAAAGCTAGAGACAGAATAAGCATTCAGTGTCAGTAAAGAGGACAAATGTTTTTCTTGTCACAGCATTTTGTGAGACAGAGAAAAAGGTTAAACTTAAGTCATCTATAAAAAATAACATCACAAACAAAGTCTAATTAGCAGTTCAATTTACCTTTACTCGCTATTTTACATCCTTGGATTACTTTCCAAAAGAAGCCAAAGCCTCCATTGTAATCTTCATAATCTGGAAGATAAGCTTTGGTGCAAACTCATATGTGCAGAGCAACCACTACCACTACTCGCATGATCATGTAAAACAGATCTTTGATTTGCCCTTCACAAAAAGTAAGAGAAATCAGTGTCCTCTTAGGGACCAAGTCACCACCACAGACCTTGGATATCCCTTTGGGTCAACATACTCAAACTTCGTGAGTATGGAAAATCCTTTACTTGGACCATAATCTATGTAATTTCCCTTAGGCCCTCCACACCCACCTTGACTTTCTTAAGACATTATCCATCTTAACCCTTACCATATTAACTACTGGCTCTTGTCCAACAGTAGTTATATTTTTAACCCCAGAAGTTTTAACATCTTGTTTTAAGTCTTTGGGTCTAACAGCAGGTTTTGTGTAGTAAGACCTTTTGATTGGTGAATATGAGGCTCTTGGTCTTACATTGTCCATTTTTGGGTAAATTGGTCTAATAGCACTACCAGTTTATGCTATTTTTGGGGCAAATGGCCTAGCAGTACTAACAGGCCTAGTAGTACTAATAGGCCTAGCAGTACTAACAGTATGTACTGCTCTTTTCCCATTTGGCCTAACAGGATTAACCAAACCTGTCCTGGTAAGTACTCTTGATGGTACAAAAGTCCTTCTAGCTTGAGGGTATTTCAATTTATTTGAATTTTTTTGGTGATTTACCCTTTTTAGCATTTATCCCAATACTGGTTTTGACCAACACACCTTATGAACAGTATTAGATCCCATAAGTTTCAGCTAGGTTCTAGACTCTTTTTGGCATAAAAATCATAATCTTTGATCAAATGGTCAGTACTCTTACAGACAAAGCAAGCTTTTATTTTCTTAAATCCAATTCCTTCTTTCTGAGAAATTTGACCAATTTTATCAACTCGATTTCTAACTGTTTGAGTCTCATTAGTTTTAACAGGACTAACTGTGTTTACTTCAGATACATCATCCTCATCATCTAAGTTCCAATCCTCAATGATAACTTTATCTCTGTTAATATTTGGTTTAGACATAACTGATTCATAGACTGACTTAGGTTTTTCAATGTTTACTTCATTTATTTTACCTACATTCTCACTAGTTTTAGATGTACTAGTACACATATAAACTTCTAGTTTGTTTTTAGACGTCAATTATTTTCTTCTAATGGCATATTCATCTAAACCCGCAAATGATATGTCAGCTCTTAGGGTTAGGAAGTTCCCTGTTATAAGAGGGGGAACAACATGATACCCATTTGCTTTGGAGAACCTATCATTTGCTGGTGTGATCTCTTCATCACTTTATCTGACCTTAAAAACACTCAAACTAATCTCACTATCAGTTTCAGACTTGTTACTCATTTCATCTAATTGTGTGCCATATCCTAAACCATTTTTATCTTTAGCACTCATTTGACTGTTGAGTAATTTATTAATACCTTTTGATGATTCTTCCTATTTTTCTATCTTAACTTTCAACTCATCTCTTTCCTTAACAACTTTTTCTAGTTCTATTTTAAGGTTGTTGATTTTTATTTCTCTGCACTTAAGCTTGTAGTTTTGAAACTCATATTTTTCACCCCAAGCCAGTTCATTCTTTTCATGTCCAAGAATTCTAGATTCTAGAGATTCTAAGGCTAACTCATAACCCTAAATTTCTAGTCTGGCTCTGTTATGTTTTTCTCTTTCACTATCATAGTTCTTTTGAAGAGTTTTAAAAGATTCAAGACATTGTTTAGAATAGTTTTGTACCTCATTATCAGAAGAACCTGATGAGCTTGAGGATGAGTATGGCGCATACAAATCATAATTCCTTGGTTCAAGTCAAATCATTGCTCCAGTCATAGCCTCCTAGACCATCTTGAGCTACCAGTGCTTGTGATGATGGTTCATTTGTAGTTGCATTCCTCCGGCCATTATCACCATAAGATCTTTTCTCTTGGTTCTATCCTGATTTGCATTCCTTAGTAAAGTGCCCTTTCCTGTGACAGTTATAGCACGCAACTTGTGACTTATTAAAGGTAACAAGTTGTTTTCCTTTGAAATCCAAGTTCCTTCCTTTCTTCTTGATGGATCTCTGCACCCTAACAGTCAACATGGCTACTTGTCATCTAATATCCAATTCTTCCAAGTCATCTTGATCAATCTGCTGCAAATCCTCATTATCAAGTGGAGGTCTGGTTGTATGTTGTGCAAAGAAAGAGCACACCACTTCATCAGTACCCGGAGTAGATGAAACCTGACTTGATGATTTAGTTCCTCCAGCAATATTAACTCCAAAATTTCCACCGGCAGTACTAACTTTATTAGTGCTGCTAGTATTCTTAGAAGAAAGAAAAGCCAAGTTCTGAGAATTAGATGTGGAACTTGAAGACCTTTTCATCTCATCTTCATAGACTCTAAGGTTGTTATAGAGATCATTAATATCAGTCTGGTCTATGTCTGGCTTATTTCTCATGATTAAAGCAATTTGGCTCCATAAAGGAGGAAGACTTCTTAGAAAGTTTTGATTGATATCTTCCCTATTGTATACTAGCAGCAGAACCGTCCAATGACTTATGAGTTTTTGGAACACTATCATAAGCTTATCAGACTTCCTTTGTGCAGTGGTAAAGTTTTCAAACTGATGTTTTAAAACATTCCTCTACATCTTTTTGGATTCATCATTTCCTCCAAACCTTGATTTGATTGTAGCCCAGAGAGATTTAGCATCTGGAACATTATGAAACTTAAGGAGATATTCATCAGGTATTGCTAACATCAAGATGCTCTTAACCCTTTCCTGATTCCTTTTGGCAGTCAGTTGTTTGGCAGTCTTAGGAGCAGGAGGACTAGATTGTTCTCCTGCTGGTGCAGCCTCTTCTTGGAGATCTCCATCAACAATTATATCCCATAGGTTATGATCTGTGTGGCAGATATATTGTCGCATTCTCATGCTCCAAATATCATATTCTCTCTTCTTGATGATAGGGATTTTCATTGCTGTTATGGTTGGTGGAGGAGAGTCTTGTTCTGCCATCTTACTGGTTTGATTGTAAATCTGCTTCAAATAATGGAGTTCTTCTTATTCAGAGTTTCCACACAAGCTCTGATACCACTTGTTGGATCCCTTACTGAATAGATCTTGAACCTTTAGCTTGCAAATGTTTGTTACTTTAGATAAATCCAAAGCAACAATAGTGAAACACTGATTGAACACTATTGATTATGCGGAAACTAATCAACAATGCTAAGAAGAACAATATTAAGTAAACACAAGAGATCTTCTATCAAACTCACACTTTTATATAATAACTTGAATAGTACTAGGTTACAAGCTATTACTGCTAATTGATCTCTATTGATCTATATCTATTAACTATGCCTAGGATTCCTTTTATACACCAAGGAAAAACCCTAATGGGCTTACAAAGCGTATGAGGAGATAATGTATATCTATTCCTAATTTAACTCATGCATATCTCCTAACAGCACTAACTATTATATGCTAGCAGCACTAACTTACTACTAACATCACTAACTATACTAGTAGTACTAAACAATGTACATGGCAATAATTTAGTACACTAACTATACACTAACATTACTAAAGACTTGGTCTATTTTCTTCAATCTTTCTTAGCAGCACTAAATCTTCACTAGCAGCACTAATGTTAAACTAGCAGTAGTAAGTTGTAAAGTCTTCTAAAACCCAACACACGAGAATTCACCTTTGAGAGGTATTTTAAGATGCACTCATTGTGATTTGCACTGTAAATGCACTTTTTGCATGTAGGACATGGCAAGTCTTTTGAATTTGAGAATGGCTTTTTATTCCTAGGTGGTTCTGCTATGTTAATAGTTCTATTTGATACACGACTACTCATAGATAGTAGCCAATTCCTAGGTTGTTGATTAAAGTTCCTAGGTTTTGGTTTGTTTCCATTAGCAGTGTTTGGTAATCTAGCAGATTGTTACACACTAGGTTTGGTATTCAAGGCTTTGTCTTTCTGAAGTTGTGCCTTTTTCTTAGCTTCCTCTAGGTAGTAGTTATGAACCATGTCATTTAAGCCTACAGATTCCCTTGGTGATTGAAAAGACACATGCTTTGGGATATTCCTAGAATGGCCAGGTGCATTCACATCATAAGGCTTAGCAAAAGATGATTTCCTAACTTGAGGCCAAGAATGTGGAAGGACTGGTTTTGTCAAATCATGCGACACACCAACTTAGGAGTCAATCCTATGTCTTGGGAACTGGGATCGTTCAGATTTATACGCAGTTGGTTGTCTTACCACTGGTTGATTTTTGATTGGTTGCAAAGGCGGTTTCCCCAAGATTGATTGTTTTTCAAAATTAGTGTCCACACTCTTTCCTTTATTCTTCACAATGAGTTTCTTTAACTCACTTATGGCAATGTTCTTGTCTTGCAATTGAGCTTTCAAATCTTGTATTTCCAAATCTTGTATTTCAAAATATTGTTCACGTTCTTTCAGAAATACATTTAACGCATTTTCTTTGCAAACTGTGTCATTTTTTATTTGTTCTTGACATTGTTGTAAAGAAATTTCAAGAGAAATCAAGTGTTTTTCTAATTTAGCAAAACTTCGTAAAAGCTCATTGTAAACTTCTTTACTAACAGTTTCAGTTTGTTTTGAAAGCTTTTATGTAAGACATTCACATTCTTTCACTTTATGAACATATAAGCATTGCAATTCAGCATGAGCATCTAAATTAGATAACGAATGCAAATAAGAACACATAACATCATTAGACACACATTCTTACAAAAGTCTATTATACAAGTTTGAAAATTCTGCTTTATCAGATTCAAGTTCATCAATTTCTTTTTCAAGGGATTCAACGTACTTTAAATCAGCATGCATTTCTTGCTTAAGTTCATGAACAAATGTGAAACTATCATTCTGCATCTTTAGGGCAAGATGCATCAAACATGTCTTAATTAGGATTTACATATCATGAGCATTTGGTGCACTCAAATCTTGTATTTCAAAATATTGTTTACGCTTTCAAAATTCATGGTTGAGCTTTTTAGTTGCAACTGTGTCGTTTTTCATTTGTTTTTGACATTGTTGTAAAGCAAGTTAAAGAGAAATCGAGTGTTTTTCTAATTTAGCATAACTTCGTAAAAGCTTAGTATAAACTTCTTTACTAACAAACTAGTTTGTTTCGAAAGCTTTTGTGCAAGACATTTACATTCTTTCACTTTATGAAGATATATTGCATTGCAATAAATCGTGAGATCTAATCAAGATAAACGAATGCAAAATAGAATCATTATCATTCATTTAGACACACATTCTTGCAACAGTATATCATACATGTTTGAAAATTCTGCTTTATCAGATTCAAGTTGGTCAATTTCTTTTTCAAGGGATTCAACGTACTTTAAATCAACATGCATTTCTTGCTTAAGTTCATGAACAAATGCAAAACTAGCATTCTGTGTCTTTAGGGCAAGAGGCATCAAACATGTCTTAATTAGGATTTCCATATCATGAGCAGTTGGTGCACGAAAATGGTCTTTTGAATGTTTCACCCAAGCTTGATTAACAAGTTCTCTAAAATGATTTATGTTATTCGTCATGACATTGTATGCTTATCTACTTTTGCTTATTGAACTGGAAACAGGTAAGAAATTTATGTTTTTGAAAATATTTGGTTTAGTTTTCACAAAAGATTTTCTCCACATTTTCTTCCTTACTTCATTTGCATGTGCTAAGTGTACATGATATTCCTGTGGTCCGGGGGGCTTGTACAAATCTTCTTTAAAGGACCTATTTTAGTTTTTGTTGTAGTCATAAGGTCGCACTAAGTCTTTATTCAATTTTGATCGACTCTCTCTTTCAAGAGTCAGAGTCTCTTCTCTATCGGGGACAAGTTTGTTTGCAGGATCAGATTGGTCATGTGGGATCTCATACAAACATGGTTTCTCATATTGAGCCTTTTTGAGGTACATTGGATTTGCAAAGGTTGGTCTACCATTAAATGTTGGGCCTTTATGAGCTATCATATGAATGGTTTGAATTGATTGATTCCTTTTGTAAACAATTTCATTCAAAAACTTTAATTGCTTTTCCATTGAAATCATTTTGTCGATGTCTTTTTCCTCTTTAAGTTTCAAATCCGTTATTACCTTTGTTTTCTCTTTGACAAGACCTTCGTAATGTGACTTAGTTAAAAGACTCTGTTTGACTAGCTCATCGTGTTTTTCTTTGACAACTGAAATTTCATAGGCTTTAACTTTTAAACCTTCTTTTATGTCAATCTCTTTTTGAGCTAATAGTCCTAGAGTTTCATTTAACTTACGTTCAAGTTTGTCATAATCAACTGTACGATCATTAAAGGCCATGTACTTCTCAAGCTCAGTATGTTTGTTTTGAAGTGCAACTAGGCAACTATCCTGAATACTATTAGACTCCCCCAGGGTTCTACTAGTCTTCGCAAGAGTAGATTTGCACTCTTTCAATTCTTGAGTCAATGATGCGTTTGCTTTCTTTAATTGCTTTTGAATCTTTTTGTTTTCATCAATGTCAAGTCATAAATTTGCAATTTAATTAGCAAGCGCAGCACGCTCATCGTCGCATTCTACAACATTTTGGTCAGTCTAAATTTCATTATCACACATATTTAGTGAATCAGGAATGACATTACTATCAACCTTTTCCACTACACATGTGTTAATAATGCATTCAGGTTGCTCAGAATGTTGTGTGTCAACAGCAAACACATTATATTCAGCAGTATATGGTACCTCAACCATTAGTTCTGTGTCATAGGAAGATTTGATATCCATATCATCCCTAAAAGTTCTTTTGTCATTGCATTCATTCCTTGACCTGCTGCTTTCATCTCCAGATGTGTTGATATGATTCTCTAAACTTTGATCATTCCCTTTATCAGATACAATCCCACTGCTGTCTGTGTCTGCCGAACAAGCATTTGATGCTTTAACCTCTTGAATCTTGCACTCTTGAATCTGCAACTTTCTTTCATTCAACCTTTTCAACCTATTCTGAAGGTCTTGTTCATGACGTGCTCTTTCAACAATACATTGCTCAATGGAGTCCATGTTTTGTATTATTTTTTCCTTAAAGGTTTGAGCTTCCATGTTAGTGTAAGCTTTGAAGTCTTGTGTTATTTCCAGAGCATGTGAATTATAATTGGAAAGCTCTAACACTCTTGAATGTATGAAATTATCAAACTGCACTTTGATCATACTTAGACCAGAATTGGAATCCTTCTCGTAAAGTGTTTCTTTGTTGAGTTTCCTTTCTAAATTCTGCATGTTTCGAGATAACACATCCTTAAAAGTTCCTACGTCGGCATTAAAGAGTCGGTGAAAAGTCTCTCTAAACTCGTAGTACATTGAGGAGTTGGAACTTGAGAGATGTTGAATTGTTGTTTTGAGTGCATTCAATTTGTTCAGGGAGTTCTTTTTCAAAATCTTTGCTTGCTTTTGCAGTT
This sequence comes from Tanacetum coccineum, assembly GCA_026074375.1. NCBI lineage: Eukaryota > Viridiplantae > Streptophyta > Magnoliopsida > Asterales > Asteraceae > Tanacetum > Tanacetum coccineum. Next base: position 16,683 of record BQNB010060820.1, read on the forward strand.
GTTGTATCTCTTGTTCATCTAAATCCGAACACAAAGATAAAGTAGCTTTCGTTTCCATTGTAACGTGAATTGTGAAGTGAAAATGATTGTAGGATCTTAAGTAGATGTGTTGTGATTGAAATTGTGGTTTTGAATGCAATTAACGTTCACAGATTTTACAAGTCTATGATTTAAACCGATAAAAAGTTTTAACGAGATTTTACAAAATCAATAGAAAACTGTGAATGAATAATTGATTTGAGATTAAGGTTTGTTTGTTGTAAGATTAATGTCTTTTAAGTCCTTGTTTATGATTGTGGTACTTGGTTTGTGAATGTAAATTAATTGTCGTTTTAAAGTCCAAAGTGTGTTTAGTCCAAAATTGAATTTCACCGAAAATGACCCTTTACCAAATTTGGATTACCGAAAATGGGTTAAATGAAATGAAATTCGGTTATGTTTGAAATTAAGCAAACTGCCACCTAAAAATTTATACCAAATCGCCGACAATAATCAGTCAAACCGTTGGCAAAATTTGATAAACCAAACAGCTGGCAAAAAAATCAAACCGCTGCCTAAAATTATAAACAAACCACTGTCTTTAATAATTGATCAAACCGCTGCGATTAGAAACAAACAGCTGCCAATAAAAAAAATACCAAACCGCTGCCTTTTTTTTGCTTTCTCAAACCGCTGGCATAAGTAATCAAACCAAACCGCTGCCACTTGATAAAAGACAAACCACTGGCTTTACTGTTACACAAAATCACCGCCTAAAAATTTATCAAACCGCTGCCAAGGTGAAATTTGGACATAGTAACGTTTCTTTTTGGCCAAGGAATTAATTTTCTTCGTTTGAACCTGTATCAAACAGCCACCAAAAAGAATTCAAACCGCTGCCACAAAAAAAATGCAAACCGCCACTTGTTTTAAACAAACCGCCGTGTGAATAAGTTAAAACATAGTACGATGTCACTTTCTATGTTTTTGTTTTCTTGCTACACTTTGGCTAACAAACAAATAAGTCCCTATCTTACTTCAAACCGCCACTATTAAACATAAATTTTAAATTCAAACCTCCACTAAGAAACTTAAGATCGAAATAATAAAAATACAACCAAATAAGTTGTTTTAACAACACTAATAAGCTCTAAAGGTTTAAACTAAGTTCATAATAGAAGATTAACCACATAAGACCACATTTTCTTTGTGAATCTTCAAGAACAAGTCAAACTGCCACTTAGAAACATAAGAATAAGCTGAATTGAATAAGCGTAATAATCTAACTAAAAGCTTATGTAGTACATGAAATGGTAACAATATAAGCTATAGAACTAGTAGAGCAAGAAAAGAACAAGCTTAACAAACCAAAAAGATCCAAGCTTTTTAGCTTATTTACTAAAATAAGCCATAAAATTTACTTATTTAACCACAAAACAATCACTATCCATCCGAGGCTCTTGATACCAAATGTCGATGACCCTATAATCACTTCACTTCATTTACTTGTATACGAATTAAAGAAAAGAGGAAGGATGATATAAAGAGAAATTTAGAGAGAAGTTATAGAGAGAAACAAGGGAGAGAAAGAAAGGAATGGATGATTTACTTGCAAATGGAAAATTACAAAGTAAACCAACACCCTTTCCATCCTTAGAGAGGGGTATTTATAGTTAAACCATGAGGCTTACATGCCAATGGTATTTCTACAAGCCTGGCTCAGGGTTACTTGGGCTTACGCCCGATACACATGACCAATTAGCTTACATAAACGAGCCCGGTTACCCGTTCTAGCCTCTTACAATGTTACATAATTGAATGACCGAGACTTAATATTCTTAATGAACGAACTTCCTTATTCGACTCGGTATTTGAGGCTAGTTCCCTATCATAACCCTCAAATAATGCAGGTGGTAGTGCGTCTAAACGATGTGTATGATCATAGAGTATGCTCCTGTGAAGCTTAAGCTGCACTCCTACCTCTACGAACTCACCCTCATCAACTGCTATAGTGGTTGCTGGGGTAGTCGCTGGTGAAGCTACGGGGATAAGAACTGCTGGGGATGATGGTGAAACTGGTAATGAACCGGATGAGCACTCGGGTAATGGTGGTATCTGAACAGGTATACAAACTGATGGTACATAGATCAGAATGTCTATATAAGCTGTGCCATCCACAAGATCTACCAATGTAGCACAAACTAGTGGCCTAGGTGCATGAGTCTCCTCTACCCTCTGCTGCTCTGTCACAGACCTAGAACTCTTAATGCCAACTCATGACATCTCAACGCCCCATAACCAAGACCCAAAGGCTCATCCATGGCTGTATCTATAACCGGGACTGTCTGCTGTTAACCCTCAGGTATAACCTCTTCCTCCTCCTCTGAATCAGGACCCTCATCCTCTGAACCAGGACCCTCATCCACTGAACTAGGACCCTCAATATCTGAATCCAAACTCTTATCTTTAGTGTCCTCTACAAGCTCTGATATACCCTGATACCTTTTCCGTATAGGAAGGGTTAGAGATAATGATGGTGATGGTGTCTCGTAAGAGGATCTATACCTCTTACAAAATGAAGTTGAAGACAAAGCAATTGCCTTCGCTATTCGGGCTGACATGCCCGAGGATAAGGTTGGCTGAGTACGCACGGCCATACGTGTGGTCATAAGGTAGTATGAGACTCGGGTCAGGGCAGGTGATGTTTGACCACGTGGGTGATCAAGGGATAATGGTGTGGTGGAGTCTGATGGAGCTGTGGAATATGATGAGGCGATCCTAGTATCCGATGGCTCCAAAGCCTCAAACTCATCTGTCTCTGAGGGAGCCTCCTCTGGCCCAGACTCAGTGTCTATAGTGGCAGGTGTATGAGCCTATCTAACTATCAAGTAAGGGTCATCTAAGGGTGGAACGGGTGATGGTGCAATAGGTAGTGATTGGGGAATCTATGTCTCCCTAAAATCCTTAAAAGGTCTAGACTTAGAGTCCATGATAGTAGCTAAATAAACCTGCCTAACTGTAACACCCCCATTTTTACAATATAGCAGCGAAAGCTAATCTGGGGTATTACTTCATGGATACAACAATCATAATCATAGAAAACAACTTTAAAAGAAACGTTGTTGGAAAAATTTAGTTATCATTCATTATAATCAGAGTTTTTACAAAATGTAGGTCCCAAAATCTAAAACATTATGTTTGAATGATAACAGTTCAGCCATCTTCGAGCCCATGCCACTCCGTGCCGCAACTTGCTTAATTACTTGAGATAAACATGCCAAAAGTTAACACAATGGTTGAGTGAAATTCATAGGTTTGATATAAACAGTTTGAATACAAGTAATAGTATAATAATTGTATAAACACAATTATTATGAAAATGATATTGTTATGATCTTGGGTCATGTTATTATATACCCGTTATTAGTAATAATCGCAATGAATCATAGTAACAATGTATTATCCCGTTATTGCCTTGTTTGGTCTGATTGGTCTTGTTCTCATGTCATCAACACATTATCATCCAAAGTCAATTTAACGACTCGAAGAGCTCATATATCAACATATTAACATCCAAAGTCAATTTAACGACTCGAAGTCAAATTTAACGACTTGAATGATTTATTAATATCCAAAGTCAATTTAACGACTCGAAGTCAAATTTAACGACTTGTAGGATTTATGATACTAACAGATTAACATCCATAGTCAATTTAACGACTTGAAGTCAAATTTAACGACTTGTAGGATTTATAACTTAGACATTGATTGTAATGATACATCAGATTAGCATATAGTCTGGTAAAACACTTGTATCCGTACTTTATAGCATGTATCCCCCTCACGGGTTTATGAAATAATTAAAGAGATTAAAATTGAGGCTATGAACTCACTAAGTCATTGAAAAGTAATCACATTGTTATAAGATAAAAGAGTATGTAAAAGAGTTTGTAACGAGCATGTATCCCCCTCGCGGGTTTATAAAACATGTAAAATAAAATGAGTTAAAGGCGAGGTTATGTATCACACCTGATAGAGATGTAAGATATATTCCAAAATGATAGTGAAGACCTTATAACATTTTTCCAGGGATAGTTGATATAGCAAAATGATAGTAAACAGCCACGTCACACAACCTGAGTATAATATGTCAAGTCTTGTGGAAAATATGTACTTTAGAACTTTGGTTTAAGAGTTATGAGTTTGATTGAAGAGTTTGGAATTATTGTATCACCGTTCGGGCCATCATAATTCTGAAGTCATTCTAAAACAAAAATAAAAAAAGAAAAAAAAAAAAAAAAGTTTTGAGGAGCTAGGGCACTTTAAATCGTAAACCCAACAACTCAGTCAGAAGTAATACCAAGATTGAAACCTCTTATTATGAGCTCCTAGTATTGTGTTGGATGATCGGTTTTTTATCTTGTTTGTTAATTTTTATTTTTAAGTGTTTTTATCAATATCTGGAAGAATGTAAGCACAGAGGATGGTGAAGCGTTAATTAAAGTTATGTCTGGTAATGTTTTGAATGTGTTTTTATACTTTTTCAAAATGTTACATTTTAGACCCTGGGGTTTGGAAAATTGCAAGTAGACCCCTGGGGTTTGCATTTTTACGACTTTGGTCCTTCAACTTTGAAAGATATACCAAGTAAACCTTGGACTTTAAAAAGTGACATAATAGACCCCTATAGTTATAACTTTGATAAAATGACACTTTTAGTCCTTTTAGTTATAAGTTTCTGAAATTTATGATATATACCCCTTGCATGGATTATAATTACAAAACATGTCCAAATTGCCATGCAAGCTTATTTTAACATTTCAATAGACATTTATAAGTTATAATAAACTAAAATATGAAGTTTTAACATAACACAAGTTTAATTTAACGATTCGTTAAGCTAGGAAGTAAAACGGGTCAAATTAGGGTTTTAAAATGAAAACGCGCGGGTTTTAAGATTAAATTATTTCATGACTTATCAAAGCACTTATTTTAACATTATATAAGCTTATTAGGATAGATTATAACAATAGTTTACAAGTTTAGCTCATAGTTTAAGTAAAAACATGAAATTAGGGTTTCGGGTGTACGGTTTTGGATCAAAAAGGCATAACACTTAGGTTTTTGAGTTCAAAGCTTTATATTATGATTTTAGCAAGATCATATGAACATTATGACATTATGAAAGCAGAACATAAGCTTAGAGAACCTGGTTTGAGCTTATAGCTTGGAAACGGGTCAGAATCGGGACTTTCGGCTTCGTACGCCTAGAATAACGACTCCCGGGCTTTGTTTCTTGGTTTCTTTTGCTTCCTTTCTGTACTTGAGACTTCTTAAGATCACTTAGGATCTATTAGAGCAAAGGATTGCTTCTATGAAGGGTTATAGAGGAGGAAGTGGGGGATGAAGAAAAATGAATGATTTAGGTTCCTATTTATAGTAGTTTGAAGGCAAAGGAGTTAAGGAACACTTAGGATCTGTTCATGGACGTGTGGAGGGTCTAGTAGGTGATGTGTTGAAGCTATGGTGTGAGTATGAGGGTCTAGGATAGTAGATTGAAGTGGTGGAAGTGTTTTTGGGGTGTTTGGGTGTCACGGCTAGAAGATGGACAACAAGGCCATCATGTGTCTTCAATTTTGGCCATGGAAAGGTAAGAGCAGGTGGGTAAGCTGCTACAAGGTGTCTAGAAGGAGTTTATGCAAGTTCCTTGCACATGGTTAGGGCTAAAATGGGTTAAAGAAGCCAAAAATGAGGTGCGGGTCTGTTTTGGACTCGGCATGGTTTTCACAAGTTTTCCTTGCTTAGATTTTGTATATAACGATCATGGATGGTTAGAATGTGTTACCAAGGTCTGCAAATAAGTTTATTAGAAAAGTTTTGCATTTGGTTTGGGTTAAAACGGATTAGAATTGAAGAAATGAGGTCGCGGGTACCATTTGGTATGGTTTAGGGTTTTCGTGACTTTCTTTGCTTATAATTCGAATATTATTGATTGGAAATGATGGAATACAGATCATAGGACTTATATAAAGGATTATTAATGAGGTTTGATCATTGGTTTAAGTTAAAAAGGGTTGAAATTGAAAGAATAAGTCGTGGCTTGGAATTAGGGCTCGTATAATACTTTTAGGGTTTTCTAGCTTTGTAATTCTTGTACATTGTTGAAGAAAGGATGGTTAATGATAGATAAAGGTTTGTAAACTCATTTTATGGGTTTACAATGACTCTTGGTTGCTTACTTGAGAATGAGATGGTCTGAAAATGAGTAAACGGGTCAAAATCATAATTAGGGCACAATTAGGGTTTTCTGGATTTGTTTCTTGTATAATTGAAGTAGAATGATGAAATGATAATGGATTATGATTGAGAATGTTGTAATTTATGTTATTATAACTTATTTAAGTATTGGTTTAGGTTTACAATGGATAAAAATCAAGAAACGGGTCATGGTTTAGAAACTAGCTCGGTTTTTGGGTTTAGGGTTTTGAATTAGGGTTTTGAGTATAAAAAGATGTATGAAAGCTTATGAATTGAATAATTAGGGTTTACACCTTGTAAAATGAGTGTAGTAGCTTGCTTAAGTGGTGGTGAAGAAATTAGAATGAAAACGGAGGTAAAACGGCTATTTTAGAGATCATGCTTAATGACTTGTACATTGAGCTTTTAGAGATTTGTACTTTGAGTTGAAGGGATTTTATATTTCAAATGAGATCTTATATTGCTTGTACATATGCTTTAGTAGCTTGTGCATTCACTTTAGATATTAACCCTTCATGAAATTAGGGTTTTAGAGGCATACGATAACGGTTTAAAGCCCGTTTAGATATAACGTTGTGAATGGTACATTATAGGAATAATGTACTTTGTAATAATGATATTATGATATTGACTTGACATGTTATGATGTTTGCTTGACATAGGATTGTCATAGATAGGTTGCGTGAGCTCGTCTACTTTAGTTATGACATACTGAGATATTGACAATGCAAGTAATGTAATAAAGCGAAAAATTTCCCCGTATAATTGTGATCATAGTAAAATAGATTGATTATGCATTTGATGAAAATTCTGGGTTGTTATAGTCTCCACCCCTTACAGAAATCTCGTCCCGAGATTTAATTGAAAGTTATAGTGAATAGATGTAGGTACTGGGCATGAATTTGATTTTTATGTTAGGTTAATCAAGGTCACAAGTACACGTGTGTGATACATTTATAATTATGTTACATACCATAATTATAGTTACCTCATTTCACACGTCTACTTATTTTCAATATCATACCTCTTGATGATAGTCAATAGAATTTCTCTAGATCCTGTTAGAATCTGGGTGAATAAAATACTTTGATTTACGAAACCTGTGGGTTATGGGCCTACCATGCTTCTGCTGTGCTACTATGATCGTAAAGAATCGTTATTCATTAACCTTTAAAAGTCAACATCGAATAAGAATGCTATCACAAGTCTTTGTCAAAATCTTCATACCTAGTGGTATTGAAATCATTTGACATTGTATAGATTCTTGTGTGTTTCCTTGTTATTAGGTTGCAGAATATAATAGAGAATTTTAGAATATGGAGATCATGGAATAAGTGATGTCAAGGAATGATTATGAATTTGTAAGAGAGTTGCTAATTACATGAGATACAGATTTTTAAATGAACAAATGATGAAGGTAATAATGATAATGAAGGTAATAATGATAATGATTAAGGAATTATTTGTACAAACGGATTAATAGAAACTTGTTTGTACGTATGTTATATACTTAAGCCTTCTTATTTATAATTTGTCACTTGCAAAAAGAAGCGTCCAACTGAGAATTTATAAATTCATAGTTTCAGAGAAAGATTAAATAATTTCCTATTCACATGAAAAAAGTGACCTAACATTTCCAATACCGATGATCATAAATCGTCTTACCTAGCATAAAAAACACAATATGTAATGATAGTAATGAATGTTAGATAATATTGAGATGTTGATTGTACTAACGCCCATATAATCGAGGATGATAATTTATGTTGCAAAGGTATAAGGAGAGTATTCAGAGTTGAACATGATAGAATTGACGAGTTTTGATACCACCAGATAACAAGATGTAACGGAATTATCACTTTATTATTTCATGGATAACTTTACATACGAACTTTACATATGAAAAAGAGTTGATACTTATGCTAAGTATCTTGTAGTAGAATAAAAGTAACAGACGAAGAGGATTGATGATTGGGGTTTTTAGATTGAAGAAGATTCTGATCGATTTTAATATCCCTCGAGAGTTGTTTATCTTAGGGTAGAAAATCCTAAAGTGAACAAAATTAAACATATCCATAAGTAGTTTTTCATGTGCCCGTGTGTTTGCTATTGAGACACATGATTCGCAGTAAATGTCCGTTTCTTCTTTCCACAGGCATTACAGGTTACGGATATTGTTTGTTGGTTGTTTCCAGTAGCCGGTCTTTTGCAGTTCTTGGTCAGATGACCTATCTTGTTGCAAGTTCGACACTTGACAGTGCAAGGACCTATGTGATGTAGGGTGCATCTTTCACACAAAGGACGGTTTCTGGTATATCCGTTGGTGGCAGTATAAATCTTGAAGGTTTCTTGTCTTCTATTCTGCTGTCGGTGGTAATCATCATTACGGTTGTTATTGTTGTAGTTATTCTGATAGTTGTTGTTGTTGACGATGTTCCCTTTATCCGCAAGCTTTCGTTTGTGATCATTGGTTTCTTGCATGGAATCACGCTTTATTATTTGATCCATTAACCTCTGGGATATGTTGATGGCTTCCTCCAAAGTTTGAGGCTTTGAGGCAGTAACGTTTCCTTCAATGTTTTACGGTAGTCCCCCGATGAAAGCTTCCATAAGTTTCTCAGAATTCGGTACCATGTTTGGACATATGATTGTTAATTCTTGGAATCTTCTAATATAAGTCTTGAGATCACTTCCATTTACAGTTAGACCATAAAATTCATCTTCCATTTTCTTGATCTCAGTTCGAGGACAATACTTGTTTGTCAGAAGCCTTTTTAACTCAGTCCAGGTGATTTGATTAGCTTGCTCTATTCCCATAGGCTGGGCATGTGCATTCCACCAGGACAAGGCATCATCAGTTAAAGTACCAGTAGCAAATGTCACTCTGTCTTCCTCGGCACACTTGCTACGAGAAAACACTGACTCAGTACGTTCAAACCAACGGATGAGGTCAACAGCTCCTTCTGTGCCATTGAAGTAGAAAGGTTGACAGTTTATGAATTCTTTGTAGTTTCCTCTTTTTGCTGTCGAAATGTGGTGGAATGGGAAGGGTGGTGGAGCATGACTTTTCTCTGGGTTCAGTGTTCCTATTGGAATTGTCGGAATTTGCCATGGCAGCAGCTTGTGCTTTCAGACTGAGGATATATGCCATCATTATCGTTGGCGGATGGCATCCAAAGTTATGACTGGTGTTTCAGATGTTGACGTCCTTTTGGGAGGCATTCTATCAACAAAAGATGATACGTAGTAAGAATGATATCATAAGTTTTGAAAAGTAATAAAAGAGAATGTGATGCTTAAAATGCTTAAAGGAAAATGCTTATTTTTGAATTTTTAAGCACTTAGAGGTTATGATAAAGACGGAAATAATGACGCAAATGGTGGAAATGATGATGAAAGAGAGATAAGTTGGAAAAATAAGGTATGGAAACGAATGCCTTTATAAATACTTGACTTTTCAACTGTACTCTTCAAGATTATGATAAGCTTATTTATTTATACCACACATCCCGTGGCTTAGGATAAAGCTATAACTAGTCTAAGAGTTTGTTGATTCTGAGTTGGTAGATGACATCCTAAAGATCTTCCTGATTTGTTTGGTGATAAGCTTGGGTTTTCTCAATGATCCGTTCAAGATCAGAAATTCTTTATTTGAGCCAAATAAGGCAATCTTATCCTTTTGTTGCCTAACCGCTTCTTTGAAGTTTGAACAATCTGAAATACGGATTTCCTTGAGTTCAGTCATCAGTTCGTTACATTTATACTCCTTCTTCCATTCTCCTCAATGTGTGAAGATAGAGTCATCCTAAATAATTCCAAGATATCATCGACTTGTTTCGGTCATGATGTTTCAGATACACTTATCTGAACATTTTCCAATATCAAATACTTGAGGAGGGAATAGAATTATAACTAAGGAAGACGTGATACCAAATTACAATTTGATTCCGAGATACTTAAATAACGTAGTTGAGGAAGAATATGGAGAATGGATTTGCTTCCTAGGTAGTAATAGTTCTTCAGGAATAAAGAAATATCGAGGATTAAATAGTAGTGATGGTGGTAATATCAGAGATAGAGTTAAAATAGCTGGTGGAGTAATAGGATCTGGTGATGAAATAGGGAATTCCTTAGCATGATATGCGTGTACGTCCTTCAAATAAGTATTATTGTAGAAAGATGAGAATACTAGTGGGATCATATTATCTATAGAGTTTTCTGAAGAGTTAAAAGATCTGCTTCCCGCTGAAGCTGAGAAATAATCCGATGATACCGAAATATAGTTAAGAATATTCATAGAGGAATGGTGTAAGTTTAGATACACAATAAAATATACTATAAAATAATAATATTCCGCAAGAGCAATTAAGAAAATTCCTATAGGAAAATTTCACCTCAAAAATATATAATAATATAAAATATTAAATACTTAATTAAACCGGGCAAGTATGATCACCCGGGTCGTTTCCCCAACGACTAGTGAAATTGAATCCTCGTTTAAGTCCGGATTATGATTTGAATAAGCAAATGGATGATTTGATAATCTAAAGTAACAATTAAAATGACAATAAAAAAACAATTAAACAATTAGACTAATACGGGAAACAATTAAAACGCGACAAATAAGCAAGTTAACTAATTTTAACCCCTAAAAATGTAAACTAAAATTCTAAACCTAAGATAGGACAAAAGAAAATTTTAGAAAAAGAAAAAACATTTTTTTGATTATTTTTGAATTTATTATGAATTAAAGACTAATTTAATCTAATTAAATCTTAAAAAATAGCAAATTAAGTACTAAAAATTTGGAAAAATGATTTTTAAGCTTAGAAAAATCTAAAATATTATAAAAGCAAAGAAAACTATTTTTAACTATTTTTATTATTAAAATTCTATTTTTAAAATTTAAAATAAAAGCTCAAAAATGAAATTTAAGATCTAAAAAGTGTAAAAATGATTTTACTGGATGTAAACCTAAAGCTATTTTTTATAAAACTAAAAACTATTTTTTTGTATTTTTATAAAACTTTTTTCTATTTTTTATTGATTTTTTTAAGATTTTGACTTTCGAAAAATGATTAAAAATAAAATAATCGATGAAAAATTATGAAAAATTCAGGAAAAATCTTAAACACTAGCAGGAACACAAGAAAAATAAGAAAAACCAAAATGCTAAACGAATAAGCCCTCAAACGAGCTTATTAGGCTACGGCTTATTATGGAAAAAGGAAATGAAATGGTGTATAAGTATTAAATTGTGTATACTATGGATGGATGAGCTAATGTAGCAAACTGGTTAAGACGTGTATGCTATAACTGAGAGGTCGTGGGTTCGAGTGTGGTGGCAACCCCTTTTTGTTATTTTTTTATTTTTTAGTTTTTAAGAAAAACTAAATACTAGGAATCAATAAGGAGACTAAAATAAGCTATTTTAGCAAAAGGAACATAAGCTAAAACTAAGTAATAAACCCTAAAACAGCTTATTTATAAGCTATTTACAGAAATGGCGTGAGTAGAGAGAGATGGATTGTTTTCACTAAAGCAGCTTAAACAGCTCAAATTAAGCTCAATGTAAAAAAAAGAAAAAGTGTTCTAGAAAGCTTACGATGAGCTTAATCTATAAATGCAAATAAATCTAAGCTAGAAGTACTTTTAAGCTACTGAAATTAAGAGCATGGAAACAAGCTAACTCAAAAATAAGGTATTAAGCCATATCACTCATTAAGCTTTTAAGCTCACAAGAAAAAACAAGACTATAAGCTTCCTGAAAAACTATTAAGCTACTTATAATCTATCTATTTACAGCTAAAAACACAACTATTTAAGCGTAGAATTAAGATTTTAAAAAAAATCTAAGTATCTAACCTTACTTGTTTTTTGGCTTTTTTATGTTTTAAAGACTTTTGACATCAAAATAAGCTAGGAGAAATAAGCCTAATACAATAAAATATAAAACTAATCTATAATTAAGCAATACCTAAACTTTAATTCTATATGAATTTAGCACCCTAAAATCTACTTAAACTTAAACTAACAATAGGCTACTATTGACAGCATACTAACTTTAAGTTGTAACTGGTGCACTTTTGCACAAGTGCAGACTCTACTAAGCAGGATTCCCTAAGGTAAATCCTCACTTAGACACAACACTCAAATAGAGTGTATAAAAACAAAATGCAAGCAAGATCTAAGCCTTTGAGACTAGGATCAAAAAAAGCACAAGTGATTGATTCAAAAGGAAAAAATGCCTGGTGCTAAAAAAAAACTAAGATACGCCACAATATCAGTTAAAACTATAAACTATATTGTTCAAAACCCTTTTAAGACCTGTTACTTATGAAGACTCAGCTGTCCAAAACAAAAGTTCCTAAATATTACTTCTACTTTTGAAGGTCAAAACATGCAATTCCAAACACCTCTTTCAAACTTTACAGCATTTGGTTAAGTATCTTAACAATGTAAGTAAAACTAATAAGACCTAATTTCAGACAATAAACTACTTAAAAAACTAGGCTAATGATCATGACTTAAACAACTGAATAAGCAAAATAATCTAAGATCTACTACCCTAATTTTCTACAAATTTTGGCTTTTTTATACTTTTTGAGGACAGATACTGAAAATCAAAGAGATCTAATATATTCAAGCAAAAGACAGAATTAATAATAGTGCATAAGAAGATTAAACTAAACTCAATTAAGCAACTATAAATCAATTAAGCACAAATGATAACCTAATAAGCACTTAAGCAATTCTAATCTAATTAGGCAATTTTAAAGCTAGAAATTAAATAGACATAAAAGTAAATAGAAAACTTACTAAAGCTTCAGCTAGAACAGAAGCTTGTGTGCTCTTTAGAGCTTATCTCACAGAACTCTAGCCCTTGATCAAATTGATAAGCTAGTATGGGTCCATGAGAGCCCTTCCATGTTTGGCTCTCCTTCCAAAAGTTTAAAGCAAAGGTAATAAGATCTTAAGCTGATTTTAAGGTTTTAATATGATTAAGGTAAGATTTAGCTCAATAATAAGCTTAAAGACTTATTAGATAGAGCTCATAAGAGAGCATATAGTAGCTTAAATAGGTAAATGAAAGCTTGAAAGAATTTGGAAAAAGCTAAATGATACAATATAACTGAATCTTATTAATTCAAGACACTGATTACATTACTTAAAAGGGAATTACAAATCATTTAAGGTAAATTACATTTAAGAAAAATACTAAATTAAGCTAGACTAGAAGCGACTAAAAAAACTCTCTCTGCGTGTGTGAAAGGTGAAGCCTATTTATAGCTGAACAAAGAACCTTTTAGCCCCTTGCCTTCATCAATCATCCACCCTTGATCTTTCTTTATTGGTTGATTTCTTCTTTGAACCGTTGATCACATTTATGGTGGACCACCTGAGGATTGCCAGCATGGGTCATTTCATTGAATAATGACATTTGTGCTAGTTTTTGTGAGAGGTCAAGTGCAATCCCCACACCTCTTTGTGCTACTTTCCACTATGACGTATGATCCATACTTGAGAGAATTATGAATCCCTTTGAGATTACTTTTCTAACCCTGCCATCATGTATTCGACTCCATGAATTGTCCAATTAAACCCTTAATTTCCATTTGCCCTCTGTTTTCACCATGGTTAAATGTGGAAGGGATGATGAATAGTAAAAAGGATTCGCGCGTTTTTTTTATAACTGAAAACGGGTAAAAATGGTTTAAACTTTGGGAAGTTGGCAATTTGAGTCCCTCTCTTTTCTTTTTACTCATTTTAGTTATAAAGGGACTTTGAAATATACAAGTTTGGCCCTTGTGGTTTATGAAAAAGGGAAGTGGGCTAAGGTTTTGGGCTTTAGGATCCGGGTATGGGGTTTTTGGGCCCATTAAGGTTTTTAAAGCCCAATAAGAGGTGAGGGGCCATTTATGGACTTTTCTTGAAAGTTATGGGCTAAAAAAATGGAAAAAAAAAAAAATATTTTGGGTTTTGTCTTTTATTAGTTGACTTTTGTTGACCAATTTTTGACCATCTTGACTGGATTTGACTGAGGCTTGACTTTTCTGGCTTCGGCTTTGATTCTTTGACTTCTTTTTGTACTCTTCTGATTCTCGTGTCCGTGCTTGCCCGTTTTTGACTGTTTTCTTGTGATTTTTGATATATCCGTACCTGCACACACAAAACACAAATACAAGCATATTTTTGCTATTTTTGGTCTGTTTTGGGTTTATTTGGGTTATTTTAGGTACAAACGGATATGTGTATTCTACACTTATCAAGGAAAAAGTATCCTTAATATCGGAAGTAGAGCGGTTGGGAGAAGACATCGTTCTATTAACAACCTAGTTGTAAATAACATAAGTTATTTATAGTATAATAGTTATGTATCTTTACATACTGATCCGAAATGAATGGCAGGAAGGACTTATGATGGCTGAAAAAGAAATGTGTTTAAGTTAAGGTTATTTGAGACCTTGTTGTTCTATAACCATGCATGGCGCAGATAACCAAAAATCTGTAACACCCCCTTTTTTACAATATAGCACGGAAGCTTAATCTGGGGTATACTTCATGGAAACAACAAGTCATAACATAGAAAACGAACCAAAAGAGACGTTTTGTTTCAAAAGATACCGTTATCGGTTTCCATATTCAAATCAGAGTTTTACAAAGGCGGTCCCCAAAATTCTAAGTTACATACAGTTGAATGATAACAATTTTAGCCGTACTCTTATGTCCATGCCACTCCGTGCCGTATATTGCTCAATAACCTGAGATAAACATGCTAAAAAGTCAACACAAAGGTTGAGTGAAATTCATAGGTTTGATAAACAGTTTGAATACAAGTCATAGTGTAATAATTGTACAAACACAATTATTATGAAAATGTTATTGTTATGATCTTGGGTCACGTTATTATATACCCGTTATTTGTAATAATTGCAACGAATGCAATTATCATAGTAACCGTGTATTACTGCGTTATTGTCTTGTTTGGTCTTGTCTTGTATAGTATAGTCTGGTCTGGCTCATGGCACACAAACTGACTAGTGTATATATATACCCAAAATGATGTGATATATATATAAAAAGATAATGGCCCTCGGTGTAGGTAATTGCCATATACCTATGAAATTCAAATATAGTGTGTTTGGTTACCTATCCGGCTAACACAAACAGGATTCGTCAATCCCGATAGATCTATCCACAATATTTGCGTTCACCCGTAAGTGATTAATGGTCCATGATAATGAGGGACTTTTGGCATAAAGTAACTTAGACAGTAGTTGTAATAGTGTATCAGGATAGCATATAACTTGTAAAAACACTTGTATTCCTGGTTTAAGCATGTATAAGTCTTTGAAAAGTAATCACATTGTTATAAGATAAACGAGTATGTAATAGAGTTTGTAACAAGCATGTATCCCCCTCGCGGGTTTATAAAACATGTAAATAAGTAAAGGCGAGGTTATGAACTTCACTAAGTCTTTGAAAAGTAATCACATTGTTATAAGATAAATGAGTATGTAAAAGAGTTTGTAACAAGCATGTATCCCCCTCGCGGGTTTATAAAATATGTAAATAAGTAAAGGCGAGGTTATGAACTTCACCTGATAGGTAGATGTAGTAATTATTCTGAAATGAAAGCTGACGACCTTATCACA
The DNA here is from genome assembly GCA_026074375.1 of Tanacetum coccineum. Classification (NCBI taxonomy): domain Eukaryota; kingdom Viridiplantae; phylum Streptophyta; class Magnoliopsida; order Asterales; family Asteraceae; genus Tanacetum; species Tanacetum coccineum. Next base: position 32,576 of record BQNB010060820.1, read on the forward strand.
ATCTTAACCAGGGAATGTTGATATAATAAAATGATAGTAAACAGCCACGTCACGCAACCTGAGTAAATATGTTGAGTCTTAGGAAGATTGTACTCTAGAACTTTAGTTTTAAGAGTTATGAGTTTGATTGAAGAGTTTGGAATTATTGTATCACCGTTCGGGCCATCATAATTCAGAAGTCATTCAGTAAACGTTTGAGGAGCTAGGGCACTTTAAATCGTAAACCCAACAACTCAGTCAGAACGTAATACCAAGATGAAACTCCTTAATATGAAGCTCCCTAGTATTGTGATACGATATAATCGGTTTTAAGCGTTTTAATCAATATCTGGAAATGTTAAGCACGAGAAGCGTTAATTAAAGTTATGTCTGGTAAGGTTTTAAATATGATTTTACACTTTTTCAAAATGTTACATTTTAGACCCTGGGGTTTGGAAAATTGCAAGTAGACCCCTAGGGTTTGCATTTTTACGACTTTGGTCCTTCAACTTTGAAAGATATACCAAGTAAAACCTTAGACTTGAAAAAGAGTACATAATCGATCCCGGGAGTTATAACTTTTGATAAAATGACACTTTTAGTCCTTATAGTTCTAAATTTTTCCGAAAGTTACGATATATACCCCTTGCATGGATTATAATTATAAAACATGTCCAAATTGCCATGCAAGCTTAGTTTAACATTACAATAGACATTTATAAGTTATAATAAACTAAAATATGAAGTTTTAACGCAACACAAGTTTAATTTAACGATTCGTTAAGCTAGGAAGTAAAACGGGTCAAATTAGGGTTTCAAAACGTAAACGCGCGGGTTTTAAGTTCAAATTCCTTCATTAATCAATAAAGTGGTTATTTTAACATTAGTTAAGCATGCTAGGATAGATTATAACAATATTTAATCATTATAACATTTAGTTTTAAGAAAAACGTGAAATTAGGGTTTCTGGTGTACGGGTTTTGGATCCAAAATGGAAATTGAGCATTGAATTAGGGTTATGAAACTTTAACAAGAAGTATAATTAGGATTATATGGAAAATTATAAACCATATAGGATCAGAAGTAGAACATCCAGAAACTTGGTTTGAGCTTCAATGATAAAAAATAATGAAAGTCATTTCGTGGCAGTATTCCACACGTACGCCTACAATCTTATTCCCGGGGCTTCAAATCTTCAGGGCTTCACTTCTTGAACTTCTTTAATGATCCTAGGATCATAAGGGAGCAAAGGATTGCTGCCTATAAGGGTTATAGAGGAGGAAGTTGGGTGCAAATTAGAATGAAGACATAAGGTCCCTATTTATACTAGTTTGAGACCAAGGAGGTTAAGTAACTCATAAGATCTGATGTGTGACACATAGGAGGCCTAGTGTAAGATGTGTTGAAGCTATAGAATGAGTTGTGAAGGCTAGGATGCTAGAATGATGGTGTGGACACCCTTAATGAATGCCGCGGTTGTTGTGGTTTAAAAGAGACTCATGTGGCTTGATTTTTGACCAGAAAGTAAAGTGAGGTGTGTAATATTTAATAATAGGTTACTGAGAAGAGTTCATGTAAGAATCTTGCACATGGATTGGTCTTAATGGTTCAAAATGGGTCAAGTTAAGCCGACTGTACGGGTCTGTTTTGGGCTCGGCATGGTATTTCAAGAATTCTTTCAAGGTACATTGTGTTTATAATGATTAAGGAAAAGATGAAATAGGATTTTTAAGGTCTGTAATTAAGTAATTAGACAAATATTATGCAATTGGGTATGGATTAAAACGTTAGATTTGAAGAAACGAGGTCACGGGATCACATAGGGCTCGTTTATGTTTCTTTGACTTTCCTAGGTTTATATTTCTTTGTACATTGGGTCAAGATTGATAGAGTATTGATCCTAGGTAGTATAATTAAGATAAATAATAATAATTGATAGGTGTGTTGAGTTAAAATTGGAAAAAATGAATAAACGTTCAAAATGATAATTAGGCATAATTATGGTTTTTCTGAGATTCGTTAAGGTTTTCTAAAGCTTTGATTCTTGCACATTGCCAATTTAATGATAGATAAAGTTTGTAATACTCAATGTTATGAGTTACAATGGCCCTATGGTTAGGTTTATTTGGGATTAGAATGGTTTAAAAACTGAGTAACGGGTAAATGAACCAATTAGGTACATTTAAGGGTATTCCTGGGATATGTTTTTTACATACAATGAAGGTAAAATGATGAAGTAATGATGAAATAATGATTGAATAGGATTGAAATTATTGTAAAATAGTTTTTTTACAACTTATTTGAGTGTTGGTTTGGGTTTAAAATGGATATCATAAAGAAAAAAACGGTCATTGTGTATTTATTTAGCTCTCGGGTTATTTTCTGACTTTTGAATTAGGGTTTTGAGTTAAAAAGATGTATGAAAGTTTATGAATAGAATAATTAGGGTTTAAAACATTGTATATTGAGTGTAGTAGCTTTTACATAAGTGGTGGTGAAGAAATTGGAATGAAAACGGAGGTAAAACGGCTATTTTAGAGATCATGCTTAATGACTTGTACATTGAGATTTTAGAGACTTGTACTTTGACTTGAAGAAGTTTATATATTTCAAATGAGAGAAGTTATATTACCTTGTACATATGCTTAGTAGCTTGTGTAATTTCACTTTAGATATTAATATCATTCATGGAATTAGGGTTTAAAGGCATACGATAACGGTTTAAAGCTCGTTTTGATATAACGTTGCGAATGGTACATTATAGGAATAATGTACTTTGTAATAAGGATATGATGATATTGACTTGACATATTGTGATGTTTGCTTGACATATATGAAGACAGAATGGCCATATATAGGTTGCGTGAGCTTGTCTACTTTAGTTATGCAAGTTACATGACATACTCAGATATTGACAATGCAAGTAATGTAATAAAGCGAAAAATTTCCCTGTACAATTGTGATCATAGTAAAATAGGTTGATGAAAATTCTTGGGTTGTTATACAACAGTATGAAAACTTTAATGCTTCAAGCTCAGAATCACTTGATTATATTTTTAACAGGCTTCAAAAGCTTGTTAGTAGATTGGCAATTCTGGGTGTAGTTACTCCTCCAGAAGATCTAAATGTTAAATTTTTAAGGAGCTTACCTTCTGAATGGGATACACATGTGGTAGTCTGGATGAACAAACCTGATTTTGATACTATGGGTTTGGATGATTTATACAACAATTTTAAAATTGTTGAACAGAAGGTTAAGAAATCAGTTGGCACAAACAATGATGATAAGAACTTGGCATTTCTAACCACTTCAGGTGCGAGCAGTACTAATAATATTAATACTGTTAACCCTGAAGTTAGACTGCTACCACAAAGGTTAATACTGCCAGTACTGAAATTTATACTGCTAGCTTTAGTGATGCCATAGTATATGCCTTTCTATACACTCAACCAAAAGGGTCTCAACTAGTTCATGAAGATCTTGAGCAACTTCATGATGATGATTTGGAAGAAATGGATTTAAAGTGGAATATGGCACTATTAAGCATGAGGGCAAGAAAGTTAGGAAAATCATCATTGATGGAAGCAATACTGCTGGATATGATAAGTCAAAGGTAGAATGTTTCAACTGCCATAAAATGGGACATTTTTCCAGGGAATGCAAAGCACCTAAGAGTAAAGACAACATAAATTGGAATCAAGGTAGCTCAACAAAGAGTGTAAAGATTGAAGATGCTTCTGAAAAGGCAATGTGTGCTATAGATGGTGCTGGATTTGATTGGAGTGACATGGCAGAGGAAGAGATTCAGGCAAACATGGCTCTCATGGCATTCTCAGATTCTGAGGTAAAAAATGATAAATCTTGTTCAAAAAATTGTCTGAAAAACTATGAAGCTCTAAAGAAACAGTATGATGATTTGCTTGTTAAATTAAGTGATACTGATTTTAAAGCAGCTACAAACAAAAGAGGTTTAGCAACTTTAGAAGGTCAAATTCTTAAATATAGAGAACATGAAGTTCTTTTCTCTAAGCAAATTGCTCTACTTAAAAGAAGTGTAGGTTCTAAAGAATATCAGTTAGGATTACTTAGGACTGAGCTTGAAAAGGTTAAACAAGAAAAGGAGGGAGTTGATTTTAAGATTGCAAAGTTTGATAAATCTACTAAGGACTTAAGTGAAATGTTAGAAAGTCAGATAACTAACAAAAACAA
>BQNB010060821.1:0-36764 GCA_026074375.1 Tanacetum coccineum
TCAAGAAGTGCAAATTTAGCTTTCATTTTCTTATACTCAGTTTTATAGTCTTTTTGAATTTTGGACCCAGACTGATTATCTAAGGATTAAGAAGACTAAATAAATTTTGGAGTAAATTTTGGTTGAAGGCCTTTTGACACTAATGAATAATTTGTCATTGGTGATTTGTAAGAAGGTTCAGACGTTATAGAAAAGCAGTCTTTAGCAAAATGACCTTTTTTGCCACATTTGTAACATTTAGTATTATCATTTGCTTTTTGACTAGAAAAATGATTTCTTCTTTTTATAAAACGTTTTGAATTTGCCAAAAGGGCTCTTTCATGAAACTCAATGTTTAAGTCTCTAAGATACTCATCACTTTCATCAACCTCATCGTCAGAATTTTCTTAGAAATCTTGTATAACATTGTTAGAGAAAAAGGCAGTTGATATAGCATTGCTTGAGGGAGTAGTAATAAGAGCCTTTTTGCTGTCAGAATACCTTCTTTGAATGAGGTTGTCTTTATAGACAAACCTTCCATAGATATCTGCAAGGTCAAGAGTTTGAGTATGATTGGCATTCCTCAGTCCATGAGAGAAGGTTAACCACTTCTCAAGGAGACTATTCACGAAACCAACGTTGATTTCATGTTTAAAGAGGTTTACACCATCATTTGCAAGCTCATTGAGCAGGGTCTTATAGCGGGTATAAGTTGTGAGAGACTTTTAGTGGGTTTAGCCCTGAAAGTTTGATACTCAAGTTTCAGATCCATAATTCTGTTTTCCTTGGTATCTGAGGGACCTTCAAAGTTGTGACCCAAGTCAGTCCATGTTGCTTTAGCTATAGGACAGCTAATGACTGACTCCATTATGTCATCTGGTATACATGACATAATGATGCTTTTAAGGCGTTGGTCTTGAACGACCACTCTCCTTTCATCTAGGGTCCAGTGCAACTCAGATTTTTCTGCACCATCAACTGTTTTTGGCTGAAATGGACCATCATTAATACATTTTATGTAGTAGGGTTCTATTCCCGCTAAGTAGCAAAGCATAAGCTTTTTCCACTTATTAAATTTCCCGCTCCTATTTTAGGAGTCCAATAGTAGCATAGCTACCTCATTTTTTATCAACTAGCTGGGGTACATCATTTACTGTAGCCATTTTAGGATCTAGGTTTTAAAAACTTAAGTAAATTAGTGTTAAGTAAGTTTTATAAACCTGAGGCTCTGTGTCACACCCCGACAATGGTGGAAACTCGAGGATGCAACATAATGATCAATCATAACACAAGATACAAATAAAAAACTAACAATGCATAAACTTAAGGCTATGAAGACCATCAACCTCGAACAACCTCGAGTGATGTCCTAAATCGTAAATAAAATCCACAATCTCTTCCAATTATTCAAATGCCCTCACATGGGTCCATAATCCAAACTTAATCCAAACATCCAAATTACTATAGCTAATAAACTAAAAAAAAAAATTAAAAAACACACAAGCAAGACTTTACATGAAATCCTCTCATGATACTTGTAAGTCTGTATCAATCACCAAACTATTCTTCAATATTCACTTCACCCTGAAATGTCCTCAAACGTCAACAATAATGTTGGTAAGCTCGTAGGTTTGACCTTAAACCCAAAAGTTATGCCAATATTTCAACAGCCGGACAATAGTGCTATATGACAGTGAATATATGCAAATAACCTTAGACCCACCGCTAATCCAATTATCATAGATCACTACGCCAAATGGACCAACTAAGCTAGAGCATTTAAAATTAGGGCAGGATCACACACAAACCAGGGTAGGCGTACCCATTCGCTCCAATAATCACACAAATACTGGGTAGGCGTACCCATCCGCTCCAAACAATCATACAACACATAATATTCACATAGCAGTCATAAGCACGTAACTTGTCTCAAAACAAAACCACATTTCGCACAGATCAATTCAAAATATTTCAAAACACATTTGAGTATCATTTTCCCCAACGAAAAAACCAGTAAAAATGGGCCATACGAGAACTCACCACAAGCAAGTCTTTAGCAACCAAATCTCAATCACACAAGCAAATGCAACGACGCCCGCATACAACCTAGTCCAGTTAATGTCCCAATTCAATCATCCAATTCAAACAGATCTCACGTTGATGCATAATAGTTTTTAGACACGTTGTAGCAATTAACCCGAAAACAATTTTAATGGTTGTGATGGTTGACGACATATCTCACAATCATATCAATCTCATTACTCCGATAATACATACATTACTATTTAGAGAAAATCGGATAGGTAATATAAGTAAATAATTATAATTAAATAATTATAAATATATTTCGACCAGATCATTCGGTAACCTTAGAGACCACTTCAAAATAATCAAAATACGTAAATAAAAAGAAACGTATACTCATAATAAGACACATTATAGAAGTTTCGAGAAAAAATATATATTTTGTCTTTAGTTGAATTATAAAATAAATAAAAATAATTAAGTAATATTTATTATTTAAAATCAAAAATCATGTTTTTAGGAAAATTTCCAAGTATAAACTTTTTACGAAATTTCAACATGACCCGTACGCTCTTACAACATTTTCCAAGGTTTCAAACTTATTTTCAACACTTTTTTCGTAATTCCGACATTTTTCGACAAAATTCTAAAAATCTCAATCTTTAACGTTTACTAAACATTTTTCCTAAAATATCATTCAATATCACTTTGCAAATACATTTTCACTTTCAAAAGTCCATCAAAACTCTTATAACGACTAAATATCGCTTATTGGGCTTTAAGGCCCAACAAGGGTCCATTAAGATATTTATAAGTCCAAAATACGATCATAACCCAAAATCAAGGTCCATTTACATACATAAGCATATACTAATAAGTAGAAAATAATATGGACCACAATAATCCCTCCCATTAAGCCATGGCTTAAATGGACTTATTGGGTCGTGAGCCCATATGCTCAAAAATACGTATATTAAGCTTAAAAATAAGCTAGTAAGCTACGTATCGCATTTGGTTACTACCATAAGCCTCAAAAATAGTTCACAACATATGCCATAACACAAAAATAATCAGAATCACTTTCCTAGTGATTTTGAGGAAATTTCGTGGCTTATAAGCCCAAAATAAGCCAAGAATTAGCTTAAAAATAAGCCCGAATAAGCTATACAAACTATTATAAAAAATAAGCTATCTAGCAACTTATATTATTCAACCATCACGACCACAACATCAAAACTACAAAAACCCTCTTTTTCGTTTTTACCATACACGAACCAAACACCACCCTTTTATTCATTTAGCTTCCAAAAATCGATTTTCACAACGATCAACTTGTACAACTAACATCTATGCATCAAAATAAACCGAAAAGGACAAACGAAATTTAAATTTGAAAACTTACAAGAAAATCTTTAAATTTGTAGATTTTGACACGAACCGGACAACCCAAACATTGTTTAAATGAATACCCAAATACTCTTATCAACCCGGAATATCACGTTCTCGATCAAAGTTGAAAATTTATGATGTTTTGTTGGTGGTAGGTGGCGGACGACACAAGCACACACACTAGAGTGTGTGTTTTATTTTTTGTAAATGAAATGGATTATGATCAAATGTTTCTAGTGGAAAGCATATAAATGTACCACTCCTAGACAAGTTAGCTAAAATTAAGCCATTTTGTTTCCCTCTTTGACTTCTTGACCGGCCATGGATCCAAGGTGGTCTCGGGCCTTTCTTTTCGTGTTAAAATCACTTAAATACTCGTAAAACTCAACCGTAAAATTTACCCCAAAGTTAATTAGCATTTTATTCTCCTTAAAAATACTTTTCCATAAACCTAGAGTATTTACACGACATATTTTCACTTTAAACCATTTCAAACTCATTTGGACATTACTGGACGTGTTCCGGACTCGTTTTTCGGGCTTTCTCCAAATTCAACAAGGTCAAACCACCCGAATTACAACACAAAATACCTTCAACAAGGAATTATTAAGCAAATAAACCACAATTCATCACAATACTTATAAAAATCACCATCGTCAACACAGTACAAAATCTGAATAAACTGACAAAAGTCAAATAGTCAAAGGACTATAAATGAAATATAACAAAAAAAGGGAAAAGGTTACATTCTACCCCCTTAAAAGAATTTTGTCCCCGAAATTCAACTACTAACATAACTAAACAAATGCGGGTACTTAATTTCATCTGATCTTTACGTTCCGACGTGAATTCAGGGCCACATTTTGAATTCCACCAAACCTTGAGATTAATCCACTACTCTTCAACTTCTTAAACTCTCTTCGCAATATTACCACAGGCACTTCCATAAAATTTTAACTATAAGAATCCCCTCGAATCTCATCCAGGCACTGTAGTGTTAGATCAAGCCCAAACACTTCTAAGGTTCGACACTGGAACGTGTCATGAACAACCGACCAACTCTTAGTCAAATCTAACCGATAACCACATGACTAAACCTTTTCAATAATCTTAAAAGTCCCTCAACAGATCTAGGTGTTAACTACCCTTGCTTCCCAAAGTGTATACCACACCGATTCCAGGGCGAGAAATTAACAATAACATCGTCACCTACACTAAACCCCTAAGAGCTTCCTCCTCTTATCATCCATAACTATTCTGATGATCACACGCAGCCTAAGTCTATCCATAAATTTGCGAGATCTTCTCTGTATCTCTTAGCACTAACCAAGTCTTATCAACTAACCTCTCCAACCTAACCACATAATTGGATGAACGGACACTTTCAACCATACAATGCCTCAAACGGAGCACATCTCACACTAGCAAATGAATGATGATGTGAGAAATCACATACTTTATATAACCAAATGGCCCCATAAATGATTAAAATGAGCAAAAATAATGCTTGAATTTGTGTGATTTTGTTTTTTAAGAATGGTTCGGAATGGATATTCAAAGATCACAAGAAAACGGTCAAAACCGGAAAACAAGGACACGAACTGAAAGAGTGCAAAAGAGGCCAAAGATTGCTATCAATAGTTAAAATAGTTAACCCTTGGTCAACATTGGTCAACTCACAAAAGACAAAATCCTTAAAATACCCAAAATGCCCTAAATGTTAAACCTAATTTCACAAAAAGTCCCAAAAACCCTATCACCGTTAGCCTTTTATTTATTAATGACTAACGGTCGTTAGTCTTTTATAACAAAACCCTTATAACCAAGCCCAATCCAAACCTGTGGCCTAATTCTTTATACCCGGGCCCAAGTCAACAAACACACCCCTGGGTCAAACTAAGTTATAAAAAAAGGCGAGAAAACCCGTTTTTACTGTTCATCATCTCTCCCGTTTTACCCTGCTTCAAAAACAAAGGGTAAATCCCAATTGTCAGCGTGGCTCTAAGATTCGAGTACCAAGCTCTTATGTGGCAAATGAAGACGTCACTAAAGCCTCCCATTGGCTAGAATTGACAAAAGGAATGACACACGTGGATGCAAGGAAACACACAAGGAAGGAAATTTTTGCACTAAAACCTTTGGTATAGAAGCACAAGTACTCTGACACACGAAATGCTACGCTGGCAATCTGTGCGCTCACTTATTTGATCCAACGGCTTAAACAAAGGATCCAATGAATGGAATTAAAGGAAGGGACGAGATCAAAGCTTGGAGGAGTATGTTGAGAGGCCTAGAAGCTTTTCTCTCAACTATAAATACAAGACCTTCTCACTCACAGCGGATATATAGATTTTTTTTTACATTTTGAGCTTTTAAAATTTAGCTTTTGTGATCTTTCTTTAAAAATGTTTTAGCTTATTGTTTACTTAATGTCATTTCAATTTTTAGTATTGTAATCAACTGTTTTATTAATAGAAATCAAGTTTCTTTATTATGCTCTTACTTTTCACAAAGCTTACTTACATATAAACTTTGATAAATAAGCTGTTACTGTTTCATAAGCTTCTAAAACACATCACAACTCATCTACCTCCTAGCTTAGATTTGAACTTAAATCATTCATTAACTGTTACTAAAACTAAAATCAAGTTAATACCTACGTCATGAATGGATTTGTGATGCTTTGGATGATAAGACTTTCCTTGAGAAGAGCTTTGGACCTTTACTAGCTTATCCTTGTGATAAGCTAGAGCTTGTTGATAGCTCATTTGAGCTTAATCTTAGCCTTGTTTAGAGCAAAGGCTCTTGTAAGTTTCTTCTTTACATTTAAGCTTAAATTTACACTATTAGCTTTAATCTGTTTCATATTGCTTATTATTTGCTTATTATTAGTTAGATTAGCTTATAAATGCTCAATATTTGTGTTTTTAATGTCTTATTAAGTTTCAATGTTTGTTTAGATCTTAATTTTCATGTTTTTGATACAAAAAAGTCATAAAAAACCAAAAATATAGCATTAGTTGTTAGCTTATTATTTTTGCTTATTAGATTGTTGAAACAAGTTCAATAGGTTTTTATAAGCTATAATTTATCTGTATTTGAATTATACTCTTTAATCTCAAAATTATAAGCTAAATGGCTTTGGACCACTTAAAGAGTGTTGTGTCAAGCATTACTAACTCAAGTAGATATTGTTTTCTAGCATGATGTCCATTTAGTCCTTTAAGCTCACTTTAAACCACTTATTTAAGCTTATAAGAGTAGGATTTATAAGTTTTATTTGGCTAAATCAAGCTTCAATAGGTTTTTGTATAAGCTTTATGAATCTGAGGTCATAAGCTCAGGTTCATAAGCTATTTGTGCTTAATACTTTTTTAACTGCCCTTTTTGACCATTTTGAGTTAGTTTAGTAGCTTATATGATATTAGATCCAAGTTCTTAGGTCTGCATGAGTTTTAGTATTTGAGCAATTGATCACTTATAAGTTCAACTGGATCAGCATGTCATAAAAAGCCAAATAACCAATTTTCTAGCTTAAAAATCCGTAGGTAAAATTAGTATTTAGCTTTTCAAATTTTGTCTACAAAAGTAATTAAGTCATTATCAATCTACTTTAGCTTATTTTGCTTTTAAAAGTTCATTAAGCTATCCGTCTTTAAGCTCAAAAGTTGCTAATTGTCTTTTCAAAAGTTTTCTCAGCATATACTAAGTACAATAAGCTGTTTTCAAGCCACATTTTCATTCAGTAATTAATTTTCAAAATGATTTTTAAAAGCTGTTCCATGTAGCTTTTGGTTAGGTTTATGATGGTATAAGCTAAGAAAGTCATAAGTATCCATGAGCTTATAGGAAATTAAGCTATAAAGTTCCCCTTAGGACTGATTTGGTTATCAGTCCACCAAAAGAGCTTAATGTTGAGATTTTTAGCTTATATTGTACTTTAGCTTAATTCACGCTTAAACTTGTTTGTTCAGGTATAAGATAAAGATGTTTATGGAGCCTCAATTAAGGTTAGCTTAAGCTTATTTTAAGCTTTTCATAAAAAACCAAAAAAATAAAATTCATAGCAATTAGCTTTTCATTGTCTTTTTTCTTTGCTTATTTTTATGTGCGCGCATCGGGGCGGAGATTTCTCTGCAGTTTTAAGTAGCTTTTAGGCCAAGCTTTAAGTATGAATAAAGCTTATCTTCATAAGGTTCTGTCTTTGAGCTTAAAATTAGCATTAAAAGTCAGCACTTTGTCTGTTTTGAAATCTAAGTTTCCCCATGAATGCTTATTAAGTTTTTTAGTTATGGCTTTTGTTTTGCTTAATTCCTCTTGTTTTGCATTAATAGTGAGATGGTAGCTTTTATAGTTTAAGGTTAAGCTTATTTAGTTTTTTTTCTTAGTTTAAGTCATTAGTGAAAAAGCTCAAAATTCTTTTAAGTCATTTCTATTTGTTCTATAAGCTATTTTTCAGCTTATTTTTGATTTTGAAAAAAGTTGTTTTTACAAAAGAAGCTTATTATAAGATATTTAACAAATTTGCTTCTTAAAGTTTTTAAAAAATAGGAAACAAAAACGTTTGGGATTAGGGGAAGCCCCAGGTGAGCAAGGCTCGAACCTGGGACCTCAACCCACACCCAAACGCTTTACACAACACACACTACCAACTTGCCCTGGGGTCTTTTTCATTTTATCTTTGCAAAATCTATTACTTATACACATTTTAGCCCTTTTAGCTTATCAGTAGTTTTTAGCTTATACAGCGTATTTGATAAGCTGTTGTCACCAGCTTATTTTTATTAGATCCCTCATTGTTCAATGCACTTTTGCTAATTTTTTTAGATTTTTATTAAATAGTGTAGTATTTTAAACATTTAATTTCATTAAAATCTTTTTTAATTTATAAAAAATTATAAAAAAGTTAAAAAAATATAATTCTTTTTTAGAAAATTTTCTTTTAACATATAGAACTTAGGAAAATTAGATTTGCTTTCATAGGGTTAAAATTGCAAAATTTTGATTTTTAAAGAACGGGATTGAATCCCGTTCACGTTTTTAGAGTTTTTAAGCCCTAGTCACCTTCGTTTTTGGTCTAGTTTTCTTTGTTCTAGCTTTTTAGTCAATTAAGACTTATAAAAACAAAAAAGATCATCTTAGGATTTAATTTTGATAATTTAGGGTTTTTAGGTCCCGTTTAGGATTCCCGGTTTGCGTTTTTAGTTAAAATTTGTTTCCCCTTAAGTGTTTTTAAGTTTTTACCTTAATTTTCTCGTAGTTTTAGATAACCAATCACAATCTTGTTCCATTCAAGCATCGATTCTCAAAACGACTCTCGACTTTCAATTGCATTCATCGTTGGGGAAACGACCCGGGAATCATACTCCCGGTTTACTATAATTGTGATTTTTTTATTCTTACCCTTATTATATATTTATATATTTATAAGTAATTTATATTTATATATATATTTATATTTTAAAGGTGTGATCAAATTCTTGTTAGTTTTTGGTGCCGTTGCCGGGGAGGATTGTCTACGATTGTTGAAGCCGTTTGAAAATTTGTGTTTGAAGACCCTTCCGTGTGAAGTTATTTTTCTTGTTATAAAAAAATATATAAAAATACAAAAATATTTTTCATTTTCTTTTATTAGTATAATTATAATATTAAAAAATATAAAAAAAACCAAAAATATAAAAACATTATCCATAAAAAAAAATTACCAAGTTGGTAAAAGAACACGAACATATAATACTTTCAACTGAAGTATTATCCATTAATAAGTTCCCGAACCAAAGATCAAAAACTTGCCTATTGTGTCTCTCGCGACGTACGACTCACCTTTTAAAGTTAAACAAACTCCTTTGTGCGTTTTTCTTTTAGAGAGCTACCGAGAAGCGAGTTGATTATTAGGTTTAAGTGTCTTATCTCATTGTCCGTTATTAAAATTAATCTTTGAGAAAAAATTGTGAAAAAACCAGAAAATAAAAAAAATAAAAAACCAAAAAAAAATAGTATAAATTTTCTTTTTACATTTTAGTGCATGCGCACTCGTTCTCAATCTCGTAATTCTAACCGTCAACAAGTCAACCCGACTTTTGTTGAACCATTTAATCTTGTGGAACCAATTAGAAATCAAGCTCCTCCCGTAGTTACGATGGCCGATAACCGTACTATGGCTCAATTGCTCGAAGCACCCACCGAGGGTTACGAGGATGCCATCGTTGTTCCCAAGATCACCGCGGACAACTATGAGCTTAAGCACGGTTTGCTTACCCTCGTTCAAAACAAACAATTTTTCAGACATGAGAAAGAAGACCCTCATGCTCACATCCGTTATTTCAACAAGATCACTTCTACGATGAAGTTCCCGAACGTCCCGAGTACGTGGTAAATCTTATGCTTTTCCCATTTCCCTCGATGGTGCCGCCCAGATTTGTCTCGAGAAAGAACCCCCTCGATCGATTCTTACATGGGATGATCTTGTTTCGAAATTCATCAACAAATTTTCCTCTCCTTCTAAAACAACAAATCTTCGAAATGAAATCACGAGATTTCAACAACGATTTGATGAAACTTTTTACGAGGCATGGGACCGATTCAATGATCTTCTTCGGGCATGCCCACATCATGGATTTTTGGAATTACATCAACTTGATACTTTCTATAATGCTTTGAACTCTAATGATCAAGATTCGTTGAATTCCGCCGCGGGTGGTAACTTTTTGGATAAAATGCCCCGTGATTGCCTAAGAATCATCGAGAGCAAATCTAAAGTTCGTAATTCACGTAACAAACCGGTTGTTTCCAAAATGAGTGCGAGCAGTTCTACCCCCGGTATTTCTCCCAATGTTGTCGAACTTAAAGATATGGTGAAAGCCTTACTTCTCGATAAGAAAAACCAAACCCAAGCTCCCGCTCCAGTAAAAGCGGTCGAGGAAAGTTGTGTAACTTGTGGTAATCAAATTCGACCTCCCGGTTTTCCTCCTGTTCAACAAAACCAAGGAAATAACCAAAACCGTTACAACCAAAATCGGGGAAATAATTACAACCAAGCTTCCACCTACCAACCCCTGGTTAATCAAGGCCAAATTTACCGACCCCCGATTAATCAAACCCCTGTTCACCAAGCTCAACCTTACCAAGCTCTGGCTCCGCAAACACAAGGTGTGTCGAAGGATGATTTTCAAAACTACATCAAAGCTAATGATGCGGTTATGAGAAATATGCAAAACCAAACCCAAAACATGCAAAATCAAATGACCAATTTAACCGATTTGCTTACCAAGTTCATGAATTCCAATACCGCCTCTACTTCGGGCTCGGGTTCTCTTCCAAGCAACACCGTTGCTAACCCAAAAAGTGATTTGAAAGCAATCACTACCCGAAGTGGCATTTCTTATCAAGGACCCACGATTCCTACTACTTCTTCTTCTCCTCCTAAAGTAGTGGAACGTGAAACCGAGGTGACAAAGGACACGGTGCCTCCTACTAATAACGGAAGCACCAAAGACGTCCAACCTCCGGTTGTCCAACCTCATGTACCAAATTCTGAGCCCGTTGTTACTCCCGTTAGTGCTCCGATGCCTAACCCGAAACTGTCAATTCCGTATCCTTCGAGACGTAATGATGAAAGGCGCCGTGAAAAAGCTAACGACCAAATTGAGAAATTCTATGAAATCTTTAAAGATTTGAGTTTCGAAATTAGCCTCACGGATGCTTTGATTCTTATGCCAAAATTTGCCTCGACTCTTAAAGCCTTAATTGGAAACAAAGAAAAATTAAGTGAAATGGCTAGAACTCCGTTGAATGAGCATTGCTCGGCGGTTCTCCTCAAAAAGTTACCCGAAAAACTTGGAGACCCCGGCAAATTTCTCATACCGTGTGATTTTCCCGGAATGGATGAGTGCTTAGCCTTGGCCGATCTTGGCGCTAGCATAAATCTCATGCCATTATCCGTGTGGGAAAAACTTTCTCTTCCGGAGCTCACTCCTACTTGTATGACTCTTGAACTTGCGGACCGTTCGATCACCCAACCGATCGGTATCGCCGAAGATGTCTACGTAAAAGTAGGAAAGTTCCAATTCCCGGCCGACTTTGTAGTCGTAGACTTTGATGCCGATCCCCGAGTTCCTCTAATTCTCGGGAGATCCTTCTTAAAGACCGGACGTGCTTTGATTGATGTGTACAAAGGTGAATTAACCCTTCGTGTTGGAAAAGAAGCCATAACATTCAATCTTGATCAAACTTCGAGATACTCCTCTAATTACAATGATAATTCGGTTAACCGAATCGACGTCATTGAAATGGCTTGTGAGGAGTATTCTCAAGAAGTTCTCGGTTTCTCCGATGTGATCGCGAGTGGCAATCCCACTCCTTATTATGACCCGATCGTTTCTACCTCTTCTCCGACTCTCACTCCCTTCGGGGATAGTGATTTTCTTCTTCTCGAGGAAGTCGATGCTTTCCTCGCTCTTGAAGATGATCCAACTTCACCGGAAGTTGATGACTCTTATTATGACTCGGAGGGGGATATTCTTCTTCTTGAAGCAATTCTTAATAGTGATCCTTCACCACCCCCTCCCAACCAAGGAAATTATTTGCCTGAAATTCAAAAAGAACTTAAAGTTTGTGAAGCTAAAACTGATAAATCTTCAATTGATGAACCTCTCGAGGCTGACACTCATGGACTTACTCCTCATCTCGAATACGCATTTTTGGAATGGTGCGATAGTTGCACATCATAATTGCTAAAGAATTGAGTGTAGAGGAAAAAGCCGCTTCATAATGGTGTTGAAGTCACACAAGCAAGCCATCGTTGGAATCTCGTCATCAAAGTATTACCTAGAATTTTATACTCACAAGATTCTTATGGAAGAGAACTACAAACTGGCAGTTCAACACCAAAGACGGGTGAATCCAAAAATCCACGATGTCATCAAAAAAAGAGGTTGAAAAACTTTTTGACGCCGGATTAATTTACCCAATCTCAGATAGTCCTTGGTGAGCCCCCGTACATTGAGTACCAAAAAGGTGGCTTTAACGTTGTGAAATGATGAATATGAGTTAATCCCCTGCTTGATTTGGTTACGGGGGTGTGCGCTAGTCTCAATCATTTTGTGTTGTATTGACTACCGTAAGTTAAATGAAGCCCACCCGTAAAGACCATTTTCCACTTACGTTTATGGATCAAATTCTCAGAGATTAGCGGGAAAGTGTACTATTGTTTCTCGATGGTTTCTCGGTTACTTTAAAATTCTCCCATCTAACTCATTGATTCAAGAAAAGACCACATTTCAGTGTCCTTACGGAACGTTCGCCTATCATCGCATGCCTTTTGGCTTATGCAATGCATCGGGCACGTTCCAGAGGTGTGTGATGGCTATCTTTCATGATATGATTGAAAAAACGATGGAAGTCTTTATGGACGACTTTTTGGTCTTTAGGAATTCATTTGGAAATTGCCTCTCTCATGTAGACAAGATGCTTCAAAGGTGTGAAGACACCAATCTTTTTCTGAATTGGGAAAAGAGTCATTTTATGGTTAAGGAAGGAATTGTCCTTGGCCCATTAGATTTCCAAAAAATTGGATTGAGGTGATAAAGCCAAATTCGATGTGATTGCTTAGTTTACCTCATCCACCACAGTTAAAGGGGTATATGTTCGGAGTTTTCTCAGTCATGTCGGTTTCTACCGACGGTTCATTAAGGATTTTTCCAAAATTTCCTGACCGATGACTCATCTTCTTGAGAAGAATACTTCGTTCATCTTCTCCAAAGAATGTATTCAAGATTTTGAAACATTAAAGAAAAAACTTATCGAAGCTCCAATATTGATTGCCCCCAAGTAGGACTTACCCTTTGAGCTTATGTGCGATGCAAGCAACTTTGCCAATAGTGCGGTCTTGGTCTTTCGGTGGATAACGTTCATGAAAACACTTCTAAGCTATAACTATGCTAGCAAAACATGAACGAGGCGGAATCGCATTACACCAGACGGGAGAAAGAAAGAATGTTAGCCGTGGAGTATGCCTTGAAATATTCCCGTCTTTACTCATCTTGACAAAGCATAGTGTTTAAGGATCACTCCGCTCTAAACATATCACTTTGCTAAAAAAGATTCAAGGCGAAGGTTTGGCTCGGTGGGTTCTCCTCTTCCAAGAGTTCAAATTCAAAGTAATTTGACACATAAAAGTAGCCGAGAATCTAGCGGTCAGATCATCTTTCTCGATTAGAAAATCCTTATGAAAATATGCTCGACCCAAAGGAGATAAATGAAAAGTTTCCTCTCGAGACACTTAATTTGGTAACTTTTCGTGGTAACTCAAGTACCCTGTGGTTTGCCGATTATGAAAATTACCACGCGGGGAAATTCATTGTTAAAGGGATGTCGTCCTAGCAGAAAAACAAGTTTTTCAAAGATGTTAAAACACTACTTTTAGGACGACCCTTATTTGTTCAAAATATGTGCGGATCAGTGATCCGGCGGTGTTTGCAGCGCCCCAAAAAGCTGTTGACTCCACACAGCTTGCCATTGTGGGACCACCGCGGGGACATTACGATGCCAACTACACCGCACAAAGTTGTTGGTCTCAGGATTTTTATGGCCACAATTTACAAAGATGCCCATGACTTGGTCACCCAATGTGACACTTGTCAGCGTCAAAGAAAAATTTCACAGTGTGATGAAATGCCTCAAAATTCCATCAAAGTTTGCGAAATCTTTGACGTATGGGGCATCGATTTCATGGGGCCATTCCCGTATTGTTTTTTTTTTGCTCAGGAAGGGAACAAAATATATACTCGTGGTGGTCGACTACTTGTCAAAATGGGTTGAAGCAAAAGCGCTCCCCACCAACGATGCCCGAGTTGTTTGCAAATTTCTTAAATCTCTCTTCGCCCAATTCGGTGCCCCTCGTGCTATCATAAGTGATCGTGGAACCCATTTTTGCAATGACCAGTTTGTAAAGGTCATGCTTAAATACGGAGTTACTTACCGTCTCTCCACCGTGTATCAACCACAAACAAGTAGGCAAGTTGAGGTATCCAATCGTGGCTTGAAACGAATTATTGAAAGGACCGTGGGCGAGAACCATTGCATCTTGGTCGGACAAAATTAGATGTCGCACTCGGGGGCCTTTCCCATTACCGCTACCTAAACAACCCATCGGGTGCACCATTATACAAGCTCGTGTACGGAAAGGCATTTCATCTCTAAACTGATCGAGCTCGAGCACAAAGCCCTATTGGGCCGTGAAGCATGTAAAACTTTGACCTTGAGATCCCGCGGGTGATCACCGCCAAAGGTTTCAAATCAATGGAAACTAAATGAATTCGTGATCATGCCTAAGAGAAAACTCTTTGATCTATAAAGAGAAAACAAATAGGATCCATGACTCAAAGATCAAAAACCGCGCTTTCAACGTCGGTAATCAAGTCCTCCTCTTTAACTCTAGATTGAAGATGTTCTCAGGCAAGTTAAAATCCTGTTAGTCCGAACCGTTCACCATTGCCCATTGTCTTTCTATATGGAAACTTGATTTATCTTAAAAACTTTGGGCCAAAACTTCAAGGTGAACGGTCATCGAATTAAGCAATACTTGGAGGGGTCGTCACATTTGGTTGTCCCGGATCTACAAACCTTCCCTAAGGTCCCAATAAAAAAAAAAAAATGATTTTCGGAAATTGGGTCATGTCTAGTACCAACTAAGCGCTTCGTTTGGAGGCACACCTATCTTTATCCATAGTAATAGTATGTAGTAATGATTAAAATGTTTTGTTGCTGGAGGCTTAGCTCTTTTCCTTTCTCCGTTTGCTTGTGTTTTTATGATTGTACGGATTGTCCCGGATTTATGAAGCATCTGTGCGCGCTTGGTTTTGTCTTCGATCAAAAAAGAGCTGTCAATAAATCCTCAGCTTCATTTAAGAAATCTAATATCCTAATCTTATCAACTAACGTTTATCTTTGAGCATACTTAATAAACGGCTTAGAGTGACGTAGAGACCCTTCTTAAAACATTAAGGGACAATCGTTTATTCCGATGTATAGGGGGGATTTTCGATTTTGTGCCTGCAGTCGTTGTTTTCGCGTAATCCCGTTTTTACCACCAAAATTTCAAAAAAATGAAAAATTTTAAAAATTTTCAAAAAGAAAATAAGTGTTTTGTCACAAATTTTGACTTTCCTGCTGGGTAGAATAAGAATAAATTTTGACCCGATCGAGCATGTTGAGCTCTAGCTTGTTCCTTAACATTTAGGCTAAGCGTTCGCGAAAATTCGCGAAGAACGAAAAATAATAGAGTTAATTATGAGTTGGATGCTAAACAAGGATTATTTTGAAATCTTAAGAGCTCATGTATGTAATTTGTGGCCTTTTCTCCCATAAGCTTCTAACCGGACTAATAATAGGTGCTATTTTTGGAGATTAAACTTAAATCAACAATTTGTTATGTAGTTAATAGCAAAATTTTTAGTCTTAGTTCAAATTTATACTTGAATTTTTTGAAAAGAAGTCTTCTCTATATCGTGAAAAAAAAATATATATGAAAAATGAAAAAAATATAATAAATATAAACTGTGGGCTGATAAAAGTTTGATGCATCTTGCCGGCTCACAACCGATGTTACAGCCTTCTAAAGAAAGCCCATAGTAAGAATAATAATCCGAAGCTGATAAAAGTTTGATGTATCTTGCCGGCTCACAACTGCAGCCTTCTAAAAGGTTGAGGGTTACAATTGCATCAATGTTATGTTTAAATATTAAGTGTGAATTAATAAATAGATCTCTTTTTGTTAAATTTAAATATGCTTTTGAACTTTGACTATTCTATTTTAAATAAGCTATGTATATACGGGAAACCTAAGAGTTTATGAAACCTAAGGTCCGTGAGTCCCGATACTAGTCTTTGTGGGGTGTCAAAAGCCTGGTCACTTAGCCGCAAGGTTGGGATGTGCCGAGACGAAAGTCGCTACATGGATGATCTCGCCTTCAAACTCATTATTCTCGGGTGGAACGTGAAGCATAGAATTTTGCAAAACGTTGATCCATGGTTGAAATTCAAAAATAGCACATACACCTAAGATATAATAATTATCGGGAGAAGTGTTGTAAAAATCGCTCGACGGTGTCTCGGCGGTCGACCACCACCAAGCGATATATCGGTCTTGGCGGCGATATATCGGTTTCTTGGCGGTGACCATAAATTATAAAGGAATTTATTTAAAAATAAATAAATATTAGTAATATCTTAACAAAATAAGTTAATAACCACAATATATATATATATATTTTTAATATTTTGATATTTATTTGATATAAAATCTGCAAAATATATATATATTTAATAATTTAAATATTTATTTGATATGAAATCTGAATATAAGATAGAAAGTAGGCGTGTTTTGGTTTTGGTAGGTAAGAGTCCAAGTTGTCCAACACACCATATGCTTTTCCAACCCTAATTTTACTTTAACAAAAACACATGCCCCCGTCTCTTTCTTTCCTCCCAAAAGTGCAGTCACAATCTTTCCATCATCTTTAACTTACATCTCATTTCACCATCATAAAAAAACGGGGATTTTGGTATGCGTTAATTCACATACTTTCACCATTAAAATGGACTTAAATGACCCAAAACGTACCAAAAATACATTGTATTTGTATGTTTTCACTTATTTTGTGCAGGAAACGGATATCCAAGAAAAGGACAAAAAATCAAGCCAAAAATGACAAAACCGAGCACGGAATGGAAAAGCGTGAAAAGTTTAAGTCAAGACCGAAGCCATAATCGAAGAAGACTTTAATGGGCCCACCCTTACCCATCTAATGGGCCGGGGTAGCCCATTAAGGGATCATTTGAAGACCAAATGGGCCTTTACTTCTCAACGGGCCCAGGTAAACCCACCTTCATCACAAAAACCCCTAAAAACCAGTGATAATACTTTGAGGGGGCGATTTTTTGCCAAACCATCATTTGTTTTTAAACATGTGAGGACCACACAGAATATACCTTACAAAAATAACTTTGGGGGTCTTTTCTGCCAATCCCCCAGTTTAAACCCCACAAGGAATTCCATGTAATTAAACGTATAAAACCCTGCAGGGTCCATTTCTGACTAAAACCTAAAAGTTTAACACACAAGGACTTGTGGTGTATTTAAACCTATTACGAAAATGAAGGGTCCAAATGTGACAACCTGCTCAAAACATCTCACCTGGACTGTAATCAACAATTAACGTTTTTTCCCGCCAAAAACTCAACTCACGCGCAAGAAGCATGTTATTCCGTACTGTTCATTGTACCCTCACTCCTTCACTCTCTCCAAAAAACCCATCAATAGAACCTCGCTGCACTACCCCAACAGGGTCATATGTATATCTTGGCAATCCAGTTAAACCCCATTGGGCATTAAAAATGACAAGGTATAAGGATTAAGATCGAATGCGTTGGTGCACTACTAAATCCAATGGCCATGTTGACTTTGAGCTCTATACTCACACAGAAAACAACCCTCTTTCTGCCTCAGCAAAAGAAACACATGAAGAAGTTGACAAAGTCACAAGAAAATGAACTAAGACCTAGTCGTTTTTCGCTCTATAATGTAGGACTTTGTAAGCATATTGGAAGGCAGATCTAGATTTTTAGTCTTTGCTTTAACTGATAGTTCTAATCAGATTATTTATTTTTTCTTGTAATGGCTTTTTAAAAATTAATGAAGTGACAAGTTTTTCTTAAATTCGTTTTCATGTTTTAAGGTTCTTTAAGTATCAAATGTCTTTCATAAGCAATCTTTTTAAGCACTTAAATCAGGGTGTCTTGGATAAGCTTTCTCAAAAACTTATCCAAGCTTTTTTGTTTTCATTAGTAGAGAAATTGATTAATGATTTGTGCTTTTGGATGATTGTGAGCAATGATGGAAGTGCTCTTATGGGTTATTAAGAGTGGCTTATTATAAGCTGGGAGTTGGTCTTTAGAAGCTCTTAATTAAGTATTTTAATCCCTGTTTAGAGCAAGGGATCAAGTAAGCTTCCTTTTTCAAATTTTTGCATTTTTGCTTATTTGTACTGTAGCATTGCTTATCTCTGCTTATTTGTGCTTATTATTGCTTATTTGTGATGTTTAATGCTTATTCATGCCTGCCTTCTGCTTAGATTTATATAGTTATGTATTTTTCTTTTTAAACTGTCAAAATAGCTAATATAATAATAAAACTGTTTAGCTTATTGTTGCTTGTTTTGTTGCTTATAATGCTTATTGGTCATTTCTCTTTTGAAGATTTAGTCTCATAACAGCCCTTTTTTAGTTTTAAATTTGGATTTTATTAAATAAACTTAAAGGAGTGTTTGTGGTTAGGGATAAATTAGGTAAAACAGGTTTAAAATCTTTTTGGGTCATTGAGTCAACTTTGTTAAGCTATATCTTAGCTTATTTAAGCTATTTTCAAAAGTTTTTTGGTTCCTAAGTTTGTCTTTAAGTTTTTTTTATCAAGTGTTGAAACTGTGGTGTATAAGCTGTTGTAGACAGCTTATTTGGTTAAGCTGTCTAAACCAAGCTTTTGAGCCTTGGTTTACATTTTTTTTAAGTGTTTAAGTAAGTTTGATAGGTTTAGTGTAAGTCTCATTAGTCTTAAATAGTTTAACTTAGTTTCTGTCAAATTTCATTAAGTGTTTTAGAAAACCTAAAACAGCCTTTTTAATTTGCTTTTTCTAGCTTATTTGTTTGTTCAAAATAGATTTTGAAAGTTGATAAGTACTCTATTCGATGTTCATGCTTGACTGTTTTGGGGTTTTAAGACCAAAGGAAATTCGTCTTGTTAGCTTATTTATAAGCTTAAAAGTGGCTATTTTTCAAAAAGTAAGACTGCTAAGTGTTTTAAATTTTTTTGATAAACAGCCATTTTCATAAGCCTCTTTTAAAATGTGGCTTAAATGAGTTTCAAAAGCTTATTGATTGTTGATTGTTGTAGCTTTTTAACTATGCATTATTAGGGGAATAGCTGTTTTCTCCTTGAAATCTATTTTGAGGCTTATATTTTAAGCTCAAAAAGCCTATTCAGGGTTGCAATGGGTCAGTTTTGACCCATTTTGGATTTTAGTTATCTTCAGCTTATTAGCTTATAGTTATGCTTATTTAGTTTAGATGTAGCTTCATTAGGTTAGTATAAGCCCATTTTAGCTTATTAGGTTTTGCTTTAAGCTTATTTGAGCTTATTTGCATTTTTAGAGTAAAAATTGTAAGTGTTTTAGCTTATCTGCCTTTGTAGCTTATTTTAGTTGCTTATTTTTGTCCTTAAGTGCTTTTTAGATAAGCCCTTTTAGCTGTCTTAGCTTATTTGTAACTTGCATTAGCTTATTTGTCCTTAAAAGCCCAAACAGTTTGGCTTATAGTAGCTTTAGTGTAAAAAGCTAACTGTTGGCTTAGTAGTGCTTATTTTCGTGCTTATTCTTGTTACAAATAATCTTTGTCTTTTTTAATGTTGATTTATATTCAGCTTTTTCAAAAGCTGTAAAAAATTTAGCAAAAGGGGATAGTGGAGGTCCGAGGTGAGCAAGGCTCGAACCCAGGACCTCAACACCATCAACCCTCTCACCCCCCAAACACTCTACCGCTGTGCTACAATAGCTCATCCGGTAGAGTGTTCATTTATTTAATTTATAAGGGCTGTTTTGCCCTTTTGCTTATCAGCCCCTTTTGGGCTTATTACAGCTTATTGCGATAAGCTGTTGGGGTGTTTTTATTTTTCCCAGGATCCTAACAAGTTAATGCATTTTTCCTAATTTTTTTAGATTTTTTACATTTCGTTTAGTATTTTTTAGATTTAATTTCCATTAAAAACTTAGAAAATTCATAAAAAATACATAAAAAGTCAAAAAAATATAAATCTTTTTTTCAAAATTTTATTTTATCATTTTTCATCTAGGAAAATTATTTTCACTTTCGTAGGGTCATTTTTGCAAAAATTCATCTTTTAAAGAACGGGATTCGACCCCGTTTTTGTTTTTCCATTTTTGAGCTCGTTTTAGCTCCGATTTTAGTCTAGTCTTTTTTATTCTTCATTATTAGTCACCTAGAGTAGATTAAAAGTAAAAAATCTTTGTAGGATCAATTTTTAAGAATTTAAGTTTTTTACCCCTTTTCGGGGCTCATGCTCTCGTTTTTTTTGTTTTATTTCACAATTTTTAGGTTTTTTTTAATCGTTTTTGCATATTAGTAGATAATTTAGCTTTCTAATCCTCTTAATCATTAATACCATTCAAATTCCAACTTTTTGACTGTACCGATTTTCAAGTCCAGCCTCGTTGGGGATAAACGACCCGGGAATATTCTATACTACTTCTCGGTTTCATTGATTATTTTTAGATTATCCTTATTATATATATTTTATTATATATTATATATATAAAGGTCTAGTTTAAATCTTGTCAATTTTTGGCGCCGCTGCCGGGGAGACTATGAGTCGACTATCCGTACTGTTTGAAACTTAGTTTTTGAAGAAACAAAGCTTTATGATTATGTTCAAAGGATTGTAGGAGAGTATAAACTGATTTAGAACAGAAAGAAAGTGTGTGCAAAAGGTGAGAAAATCAGTGAGGAATAGTCCAGTATTTATAGGCAAACTGAGTTGCCCCTTAATTAGGATGCCGATCCCCTTAATAATTAAGGGGACCGCCCTTATACTTAAGGGGGCCGCCCAGGCCATACGCTCCCTTTTTTTGTCTTTTCTGGGGAAGGTGTTTTCTGAAACATTTCTAGCCGTTTTTAGGTAGAAAATTTGAATTCAAAATATTTATTTTGAATAAAACATTTCTTTTAAATCTAAAGATGTTTTGTAAAAGTTATAAAAATGTTTGTGACATTTTTATAAAAAAAAGTGAGGTTGAATAAAAATTCCTTTGATCATAAAATGCATTAAGCATTTATTTATTTATACCTTTAAGTGATTAAAATTTTTCATTATGAAAATTTACTACTAATTACTTGTTTACGTTTAATTTTTCATTAATGTTTTTAATTTGTGATTATCAAAACGTAGGAGAGGGCGAAAAAATATGTATTAACGTTTTTAGGCAATTATTTCTATCAACAATCCCCTCTTTTTGATAATTACAAGAATCTAATCTCATTTAAATGTAAAATTATTTTGAAACAAGTATTTAGTGATGTTTTATTTCCATTTCTCACACTTTTTATAGAATCAAAAAAGCTTCGTCGATGATTGTTAGTTAAAACGAGGAATAAAATGCTCCCCCTTGATCACTTGTGTACTCTCCCCTCGTTCGAGCGGCACCAAGGGGAATCTGAGCCTTATGGTGGACTTGGCTACAAGGAAAGCTAGAAGAACAAGGACAACCATTTCTAACATATAGTAAATAAATGGAATAAGTATTAGGCCTGTTGATAATGTTGTGGCAATGTCAAGAAATTTGTGTAAAACTAATAATATATTTATATATATATATATATATATATATATATATATATTATATATATTATTTTATATATATATATATATATTATATATATATATTATATATATCAACTATAAAGTTAAGTGCATAATTAAAACATAAGACTAAAGTCCATTCATTAAACATAATAATTGTGTATAACACACAAGCATGCATAAATCAAGTAGAAATGATATGCTTGAAGCATATTAGTACAACATACATTAAATTAAATACAAAGATTCTTATCATTCCTAGAATTCCATAGAACTTGCTTGAAAAAGGTTTGGTTGACAATTATTTGTAAATGGCTAAACATGGTGTATGTTTAGTTTGGTGAAAGTGATGGTGGTGGTGGTGAATTGGGTGGTGGAGGTTGTGAGAGCATATGTTCTATGTAAGAAAACAAGTATTGGAGTTTATCTCTCAATCCAAAGATAAGAGTATGGTTGTGAATGCAACACAAACATGAGTCTCCATGTGCCTCAAGAAGGTTCCAAGGTATGAGATGACCAAAGATAGG
Organism: Tanacetum coccineum; assembly: GCA_026074375.1. NCBI lineage: Eukaryota > Viridiplantae > Streptophyta > Magnoliopsida > Asterales > Asteraceae > Tanacetum > Tanacetum coccineum. The sequence goes on from BQNB010060821.1 coordinate 22,345, forward strand.
TGGAGAAGGTGATGGAGTATTAAATTGGACATCAAGTAGGGTAATTAGTGAAAGGGTGAGAGTGATGTCCATTGATGTATTTTCTTGAGTTAGAGGTGGTAGATGAACTCTTGGAGGAGGAGGTGTTAGTGTGTTTAAGTAACCATTGGTTGATGGTGATGTGGATGATGTTGGTGATTTGGGTGTGTAGTCAATGGAGGATAAGGAAGTACATTTGGCCAGACATTATCAAAGGAAATATCACTACATTCGTGAAGTAATTCAAGATGGTGAAATTGTCCTGAAGAAAGTTCACACAGATGACAACTTAGCTAATCCGTTTACGAAGCCAATGCCGTATAACAAGCATTTTGAACATGCTATGGCAATTGGAGTTTTTCCTGCTAGTAGTCTCATTTAGATCTGTGATGTATAAGTTAGTAATTGGATAAGGGGTGTTAAACGATTATTATTTTTCAAATGAATTAATATATGTGGTATTATTGTTTTCATTTTATAATAATTGTGTCCTTATTTTGCATGTTTAAATCCATGGATTACTTGTTGCATTCTAAACTATGTCCATTGTTAGTTAACAATATGGGAATATTGTTGAGATAAGACAAATGCGAGTGTTTGGTTGTATTCTGTTGAATATGTAAAGATGATTCTGCCAACTTCACATGTTATTCAATGTGGTTGAATATTGGATATCCCACCTTGTGTTAACCACTTTATAGATCGGCGTCATTGGGTGAGTTGCACACATGATGAAAGTTTATTTATCCTCAGACTTGAGATGGAGGCAGGTCTTGTGTGTATGGATGGAATTTCTTGATTATAGACAACCGCTATGTTGAATAAGGTAGTTATATAAGCTGTTTTCATAAATGTTTAAAGTACATAACTGACACTTGTAGTCAAAACATAATTTGTTCCTCGACGTGTTTAGGAGTTAGATACTTATTGGGCCATTCGTTGGGTTGATCAGATGTTTGTATGGCCGTGCCCAAAGTGTAGTTAAGATGATTCTTTTTAAATTTGGTAATCTTGATCAATACATAAACGAGAAACAGAATCGTTAAATTATGGAATGACTTTTTATCCATATTCATATTTAACATTGTATCTAAAGCAAAAGGATGAATTTACTTGAACCATTGAAGGTTGAGATGTTTATTGAAACCATACTCAAGTATTTTTAGGAGCATTTATGGAAACTAGAAGGGGGGTTGAATAGTTTACCGATTAATTGGCGTTTTAAAAACTTTGCTTTTAAAAAACACTTGATTCGAATATATGCAAGATCAACTCACAATATAAACAACCAATGTATCTAACTACTTACAACACAATCACAATACATACAATAAATATAAAGAATAAGTAAAAGATAAAAGGTAAGAGATAGAACAATCAAACCACAACACTGAGATTTATAGTGGTTTGGCTACGAAGCTCTTCTTCGCCCTACTCCACTCCCCGAGTATCTGACTCGAAATTTCATTATGTCAACAAGCTCCTTTTAGGCGGAGAAAACCGTTTACACGGGTTATGTGTTTTTCTGACTACTTAGCCTAAATGTCGAGTCCTAATCTTAGCTAGAACCAATCTACCACTTCACCAATGTATTTTAAGGACTAAAATACTAACCGACACAAGATCTACACTATCGGATTTATACACTATCTGATTTTACACACAAACACAAGATCGAGAAAATAGAGGTTTAGATCTTAAAAGATAGAGGAGTAATCAATAATCTGTATAACATCCCTTTGGTGTGTGTCGGCGAATTACGAGTGTTCTTCTATGGCACTTGATAAAGGAAGAGAAGGTAGAGATGAGATTGGATCACATGAAGATCAGATTAAAAACTATGTTAGCTGGATGGCTTAAAAGACCACAAAACTCAATCTGACACGTCTGCGCCACTTCAATTTTCTTCTCTCCACTTTAAAACTCACTACAACTCACCTTTCAACCGTAATAAGAACTCACCTTACAACTAAAACTCACCTTAGTCACCCTTTTTTTTATTTAAATACTTTTATTCATAAACTAAAAACATAAATATTAACGTAAACGTACAAAATTAATAAAACGTAAACTAAATTACAGACTTTTATTCATAAATTAAAAACATTACATAGACTTTGAATATTAAAAAGAAATTACAAATAAGCTTTAAAACTAATCCTTTACGAGACAAGTGTTCAATCAAATTGTGTCGAAGGTTTTGATGCGCTTGTGATGATCTGATCCACCTCATAACTTGTTGCACTTGTTCATCGTTTCATAGCATGTCTTCCGGTTTATGTGCTTCCTACATGAACCATGTGGGAGATAACGCATATTTTTATATTTTCGAATTCATATTTATGTATATGATGATGTGTTCATCTTATTAACATTCTTCTTTTTTAGCGGATCGTGTGGGATTGGCTGTATTGCCTCATTTCTTCTTCTGACACCTAAACGCTCGTTTCACTTCTTTTCCTTGCCGATTCCTGCTTTTGCTTATACAAAATTCGCTTGTGGTCATCATCAGATGGTTCCGGAATCGTCTTAACGAGTGGCGCCAATTCCGGATATATCCCATCAACAAGATAGTATCCACTTCGGGTTAAGTTACGCCGTTAGCCACAAAAGGAATCTCTGGTGCTCGTCCGGTTTTGAGATCGTTATATAAAGGTGATTGATATAAAACGTTGATGTCGTTGTTCGACCCAGCAACACCGAAGAAAGCATGCCATATCCATAAGTCTTGCGACACAACAGCTTCAAGCAAAATGAACGGATTCGGACCATGATCACGTCTAACATATTGCCCTTTAAAGTCGTACGGACAACCGAACCACTCCCAATTCGTACAATCAAGGCTTCCTAACATCCTTGGAAACCCGTGCTTTTCTTCGTGTATTGCGATTAAAGTTTTCAATATCAGTCACCGTGGGTTTTCTCAAATACTCAGGCCCATAAATTTCCATAACAGCTTGACAAAAATGATCAAGAGCCGTACATAAAGTTCTCACTTATTTGCATATATTCATCTAGAAAATCAGCATGAATACCGTATGCCAATTGACGAATTGTAGATGCGCACTTTAGCAACCTGGAAATGGCTTGTCTTCTGGCACAATCCATATTAGTACGAAAGAATGGATCGTGATTACTTACATTAGTAACTATCTGGTTGAAAAGGGGGCGAGCCATTCGGAACGTCTTCTGGAATTTTATTGCATCGTACATCGGGTCCTCGCTAAAAAAGGCGGCGACTAACGCTCATGAGCACTAGAACGATCTCGAGTTATGATGTTTCTTGTCAGTAGGTTTGCTTGTCGTCTAGCCTTAATAAACGTAATCGCTTGTTTAATAAAAGTATTTTTACGGATACTAACTTCTTCTCCTTCTAAATCTATGCCATAAACGTATACGAATTCATTTTGTTTAAATGAGGAATGTGAGAAGTGTGTATGAAATGAGAGAGTTGTGTATAAAAATTGGTGAAATAGTAGGTATTCATAGGTAAAAAGGGGTTTTTTTTAAGTTTTTTATGTGTGCAACGATTAGAAAATGAGGGTCCACGCAAAGTTATAACTCACTTAGGTGAGTTTCTCACTGAATTCACCCAAACTCACCTTGCTTAAATTACAAAATGCAAAGTCACTTTAGTCACCGGTGAAGCAAGTCGCGCGCGACTTTTAACTCACCGAGGTGAGTTTAAGCTTATACCGTCCAGCCTTAGTGATCAAGAGATTTAGAGAGAGAAAGAAGGTTTTAGAGAGAGAAAGTTATTTGAAAAATTCGTGGAAAGATGTATGTTTTTCTGATGAGAATAGTGTAATATTTATAGACAGGAAAATCCAACGCCTCCTGTGGGCGGTCCCAGATATATCTGGTGGCCGTCCTACCTAAAAGGCGGCCGCCCCTTGGCAGACGCTCCTTTTTTTGTCTTTTAGTGGGGAAGGTTAAATCTGGTGTGGAACCTTCCATTTTTGGGGAAATCATATTTGAATTTTTTGTATTTAAATAAAACATTTCTTTTATAAATAAAATATTTTGTATATTTTTATTTTTGTAAAAATACTTTTCGTAGAAATGTAAGGTTTAAGAAAAAATATTTTCTTGATCACTAATCATGTTTAATGATTTGTTTATTCATACCTTAAGTGATTTACGTCGAAATGGAAATTTACGATTAATAACACGCAAACGTTTATTTTTATCGTAGACGGTTTTACATTTTGTCATCTTCAAAACGTAAAGGAGTCGAAACATATAAATAACGTTTTTAGGCATTATTTGTATTTACAATCTCCCCCTTTTTTATGATGACAAAATATAAACTCATGTTAGATAAAAATAAAATTTGTCAGTTATTAATGAGTTTTAATTCCATTTCTCTCCCTTTTTGTCGAATCCAAAAAGGTTGATCGTCGAGTTAGAAAAGAAAGAAATCGATGATGCCAAGACTCCCCCTTGATGTATGCTCCCCCTTGTTTGGGACACCAAAGGATCGAGCTTATGGGATTTTGCTACAAAACCGAGTTAGAGATACAAGTACAAGAAACATTTCTAACAAGTAGTGATAATTACAACAAATATATACAAGGCTAATAATAGAGAAGAAATAGCCATCTAAAGCATAATGCATATAAATCACCCATAATAATAAAGGACCATTTATTCATAATAGATAAACTTCATACTAGAAGAGTATGAATATTACAAGACTAGAAATTAAGCATGGAGGCATAACATAAATAAACATTTTAGAATAGCGCAAGACTAGTTGATTCTTGATGTCTAGGAGATGCTTTAACTAAAGGATGGGTGGTCATTAATGTAGAGGTGATAAAGGAGAGGTTGGTGAGGCATTGTTGGGTGGAGCATGACCGTGGGTGAGAAGGGACTCAAGTCGATTAATGTCATCTTTTAACTTATGAAAGAGAGTTTGGGTGTACATGCAACAATGACAAAACCCAAAATGAAATGTGACTTGGTCATTTGTGGCGGGGTTAATCATGGTTGTTGATGGTGAAGGTGGTAACAGAGAAGTTTGTGTAGAAGTATTTGCTACATATTGAAGTTCGGTTTCAATGATGTTGGATAGGTGATGAAGTTGGTTAAGTTCATTTACGATTTGCTCCCTAGTTAGATTTTGTGATTGAGTGGTTTGAGATGAAGGAGTAGCAATGTTAGGAGACTGTGGTGGTGAAATGTTGGGTGAGAGAGGAGGTGAATAGGGTAGAAGAGTGTTGTGTCTCCAAGTGTCTATTATAGACTTTTGGTGTCTTTCTCCATAGTTTCGAGAAGGGCGTGAAGAAGACATGACAAGTGAAGAGAGGTTGAAGAGAGAAAGATAAGATGGATGTGAATGAGGAGGATGATGAGTTTATAAAGGAAAGTTATGGAAAAGCATGGTGTTAGGAGATGAAGATGCCAAGTCCCTAAAATGTTTTTAAGTTTTTACCATAATTTTCCCGTAGTTCTAGATAACCATTCATAATCTTGTTCCATTCAAGCATCGATTCTCAAAACGACTCTCGACTTTCAATTGCATTCCTCGTTGGGGATAACGACCCGGGAATCATACTCCCGGTTTACTATAATTGTGATATTTTGATTCTTACCCTTATTATATATTTATATATTTATAAGTATATATTTATATATATATTTATATTTTAAAGGTGTGATAAGAGCTTGGACTTATCTGCTTTCAAATTATCCTTCATATTCTTCAGTCTCTTATCTTCAGGGTCTTCTAGTTGTTGGAGATCGTATTGGGCTCAATGAGTCTATTGCCACGACTCACTGAACCCATCACCTTCTTCTTTGGCTCATGATTCATTCAATGAGTACCGCCTCACTGAATGCTAGAGTCTTTCTTGTAGACTCAGGCTGCGCATCTTGAAGGTAACTCACTGAGCGACTATTCACTCAGTGACCTTGAAATGTTAAAGGTTATTTACACTTAGGTTTTATTGTATTCAAATCCTAAGTGAAAGATCATTGGGCACTGAATTGACCCAACAACAATTCATTAAGCGAGCTTGAGTTCGAGGTATACGGGTTGTTAAAAGCAATCAACAATGCTTAGCTATCAAATTATGAGGTAAAAGGTGTGACTACTAGAGGAGGAAAGACAACAACCGAAATCATTCGCGACACAAATGACATAAACAAGGAACCTCTGACACTTCATCATGATAAACCTATAGAACGAAATGAAGTCCTCACCAAACCTCAAGAAACAAAATAACAAACTGTTCAGCCACCAACACCACTAATTCCTTTTCCCCACAGGTTAAAGAAAGAAAAAGAAGAAGCCCAGCAACAAAAGTTCTTAGAAAACCTAAAACAACTTCACATAAACATTCCATTTACCGAAGCCCTTTCCCAAATGCCAAAGTACGCCAAATTTCTAAAGGGGCTACTATCAAACAAAACCAGGTTAGAGGAAGCTTGCACAATTACAATGAATGAAAGATGCTCAGCGGTATTGCTAAACAAACTCCCATCCAAGGAAAAAGACCATGGGAGTTTCATTATTCCTTGCGATATCGGTCATTTACATATCAATAATGCTTTAGCAGACTTAGGATCTAGTATAAGCTTAATGCCTTACACGATGTATGAGAAATTAGGCCTTGGGGAACCCAAACCTACGAGAATGAGCTTAGAACTAGCAGATAGATCCATTCAGTATCCACGGGGAATAGCAGAAAACGTACTTATCAAGATTGATAAATTCATCATCCCCATCGATTTTGTTATCTTAGACATGCGGAAAGACTCTAAGATTCAGATAATCTTAGGAAGACCATTTCTAGCAACCGCCTGGGCAATGATAGATGTATTTAACAAAAAGATAACACTAAGGGTGGGGAAAGAAGAGGTAATTTTTAATGTAGACCAATCAATGAAAAGATCTCCCGTCGAGGACGATGAATGTTATGGGATCAATTTCTTGGATACAACTATACATTCAAAAATACAGGAGTTATTAGAAGATGACCAATTGGACTCATTTCTGGTCAGTAACCTGGAAGAGAGCATTGGTCTATCCGATTTAGAAAGCTGTGATAAAACTGAACCTATACGGCGTATTGAAGAAGTAAATACGTCGTATTCACATGAAACTAAAAACGAGCACCTCTATTCCGCCAGTGCCAACAAAATCGACGAAAAACGACCAGTACTGAAAGACCTTCCCTCCCACTTGGAATATGCGTACTTGAAAGGAGATGAATCTTGTCCAGTGATTATCTCATCCAAATTAACAAAAAAGGAGAAAGTTTCACTTTTGCAGGTATTAGAAAAACACAAGGGGGCAATAGCTTGGAAGATGTCAGACATAAAGGGAATAAGTCTGTCATTTTACACAAACAAGATCTTAATGAAGGAAAGTTTTAAACCTGTCATTCAACCCCAGCGACATTTAAATCCGAAAGTCCAAGACGTGGTTAAAAACGAAATCGTTAAGTTATTTAATTCAGGATTAATTTACCCGATATCGGATAGTCCGTGGGTGAGCCCTATTTATGTTGTCCCAAAGAAAGGCAGGATGACCGTGGTCTTAAACGACAACAATGAATTAATACCATCTCACACAGTTACAGGATGGTGCGTGTGCGTTGACTATCGTAAACTGAACGATGCAACGCAAAAAGATCACTTTCTCTCCCTTTTATTAATTAGATGCTAGAACGTTTATTATGAAATGAGTATTATTGTTTTCTTGATGGTTTTTCAGGGTTCTTTCAAATTCTTATCGCACCGGAAGATCAAGAAAAGATGACTTTTACTTGTCCTTATGGGACTTTTGCCTACAGAAGGATGTCGTTTGGTTTATGCAACGCTCCAGCAACCTTTGAAAGATGCATGACGGCAATATTCCATGACATGGTAGAAGATTTTATGGAGGTTTTCATGGACGATTTCTTGGTGTTCGGTAATTCTTTTGACGAATGTCTAAATAACCTTGATAAAATGCTCGGTAGATGTGAAGAAACCAACCTTGTGCTAAATTAGGAAAAATGCCATTTTATGGTAAAAGAAGGTATTGTTTTAGGACACAAAATGTTTGGGAAGGGAATCGAGGTTGATAAAGCTAAAACTGATGTAATTGCCAAATTGCCTTACCCTTCAAATGTAAAAGGTGTTAGAAGTTTTCTGGGGCACGCTGGGTTTTATCGCAGCTTCATAAAATACTTTTCTATGATTTCTAAACCAATGACCCAACTTTTAATGAAGGACGTGAATTTTAATTTTTCTGAAGATTGTAAGAAAGCATTTAATAAATTAAAAGAAAAAATGACCACCGCATTCATTATAATATCTCTCGATTGGAACGAGCCTTTTGAATCAATGTGCGACGCTAGCGATTTTGCAGTAGGGGCATTCTTAGGACAAAGAATAGACGAGAAATTCAAACCCATTTATTATGCCAGCAAGACCTTGAACGATGCCCAAGCACATTATACCACTACTGAAAAACAACTTCTTGCAGTTATTTTCTCTTTTGATAAATTTCGCCCTTATCTTATTTTATCAAAAACTATAGTCTACATTGATCATTCTGCTTTGAAGTATTTATTTAGTAAACAGGATGCTAAACTAAGGCTTATCAGATGGGTCCTGCTTCTACATGGATTCAATATCAAAATAAAAGATAAAAAGGAAGCAGAAAACCTGGCTGTCGATCACCTGTCGAGACTCGAGAACCCATATATGGGAGAATTAGCTGAAGATGAAATCGCTGATAAATTTCCCGATGAGCATTTAATGATATCAAAGGCCAAGCTTAATGACAAAGAGCCATGGTATGCAGATTGTATAAACTACATTGTCAGGAAAGTTATACCTCCAAAATGGACACCGGAAAGGAAAAAATGGTTCTTCTCTCAAGTAAGGAATTATTTTTAAGACGAACCATTCACATTTAGATTGTGTCTAGACAATGTAATGAGAAGATGCGTGGCTAGAAATTAAATTCTTAAAATCTTGGCGCACTGCCATTCCGGTCCCACTAGGGGATATCACGGCGCCTCAATTACAAGAAGAAAAGTTTACGAGGCAGGATTCTATTGGCCTAGTATCTTTAAGGATGCTAAATATTATGTGATGAAGTGCGATGCATGTCAAAAATCAGGAAACATGTCATCACGTAACAAGATGCCTCAAAATAATATTCAGGTATGTGAAGTATTTGACGTTTAGGGACTAGATTTTATGGGACCCTTTCCTGACTTTAGGGGTAACAAATACATTTTAGTAGCGGTGGATTACGTGTTTAAATGGTTTGAAGCTCAAGCACTCCTCACAAATGATGCTCGTGTAGTGGTTAAATTTCTAAAAGTGTTGTTTTCCAGATTTGGAGTTCCTAAAGCCTTAATTAGGGGAACATATTTTTGTAACTCTCAACTGGAAAAAGCATTGCTAAAATATGGGGTAACTCATAAAATATCAATGGCATGTCAGCCCCAGACCAATGGACAAACTAAAGTCACCAACAGAGCTATTAAACGTATATTAGAAAGGTCGGTCGGATATAACCCAAAGGATTGGTCTGAAAAACTCAACGATGCATTATGGGCATTTAGAACCGCTTACAAAACTCCAACAAGATGCACCCCCTTTAGAATGGTTTATGGTAAAGCTTGTCATCTTCCGGTAGAAATTGAACATAAAGCATATTGGGCATTAAAACAGTGTAATATGGATCTTACGGCTGCTGCAAAGAATCGTTTCATGGAGTTAAACGAGTTAATGGAATTACGAGATGGAGCATACGAGAATACTCGAATCTACAAGGAGAGAACCAACATATGGCATGATTCTAGACTCCGTGGAGATAAAAAATTTATAAATGGAGACAAGGTCTTATTATTCAACTCACGCTTGAAGTTACATCCGGGGAAGCTCAAATTAAAATGGTCCGGACCTTTCGTTGTGAAAACCATGTATCCATATGGAGCCGTAGAAATCACCGATAAAAATGGTTTGAGCTTTAAGGACAACGGCTAAAGGTTAAAAAAATACTACGATAGAAGTTTCAATACAGAGGATAACGAGATCATTGAGCTCGATGAATGAAGAATGAATGACAAGGATGAAAAAAGTTGAACTTTACGACTAGCTGAAACAAAAGTGCTTCTCGGGAGACAACTCAGTCATTTTTAAATTGTTTGAATTGTTTTTAAATTGTTTGCACGAGTCTGTCTTCCCAGACACTCCATACGGCATATCGAACCCCTCTGGATACGGCGTATGGATGTGTATGGACATTATCAGTCTGTAATTTAATTTTAGTACTTTCAAATTTTTAATTGTTTTTACAGGAACCATATAGCGTATCCTAGGGTTTGGGATACGGCATATTGATCCATGTATAGTTGTGTGTTTAATTGTTTTCCTGCATTATAACCATTGTATAACCGAGATAGGAATTGCACTTTTGTCTTCTGATCTTTTATGTAGGACCTTGCTATAAGAAAATCGATGATATGGTATACTCTGAAAAAGATGTGTGTTGAACTCGTACGAATCACTCTGAAGCCTCGTCAACATACTTTTGCTCAAGAACTCAAATTGTAGAATCATCCTGAGCAACATATTAGGGGAGTTCCTCGTTCTAATTCTATTTCCCATTTTCTTTAATTGTTTTATCTATACAACAAGGACGTTGTATAATCTAAGTGGGGGGATGGAGAATTAGAACGTTTACTTGTCCTTTCTTTTAAAATAACATGTTATATGCTTAAATTACGCCAAATTTAAAAATTTTTCTAGCATAACTTTTGTAGAAATTACTAGTTACATGACCTCGCGCACTATAACCCTTAATGTCAAATTGTAAGAATTAAGCCTGTTCCGTTTTCAAACATTTACTAAAAATTCCACAAAAATTATGAGTGTGCCGGTGATGTAGTGGACTTTAGAACTTGGCCTGGTATATCACTCGAGATCACAATGCTGAGTACTATGGATTTAGACAGAGAAACATTTTTAACTGGTAAATTTCTAAGAATACACCAAAAGCCTAAATGTTGTAGAATTAACTAACTATACTAGTTAGTTAAATCCCGTATAACCCTTTGCTTACTCTCACCATATGAGTAAGATCCCCTAGAAAAACCTGTTGAGCCATTCCTATCTTTTTCACAGCATGTGTCTATTTCGTTACACCTTTACACCTTAGCCTACCCTTGTAGATTAAGCCTACTTAATCAAAGTTGCTAGTTGCTTTTGTGTAAAGTTTTGTATTTCTTGTGACAAAGTAAAATTTTCTATCTCCGGTTAGGTCGGGAAATTGCACAATGCAATAGAAAAATATGTAGCTCGTGTATTTTGCTACTTTCACGATTATGTATTATGTCCGAAGATGAAGTGCTACAGGAAAAAATTATCCAGAAAAAATATGATTATGAAGACGGTGAAACTACACCGAGATTTATGTTATGAAAAAAATGGAAAAATAAAAAATGCATCAAAAAAGAGAAGGAAGATTTATAGTCGGTTCGCTAAACTTAAACAGATAAAATTCTTGGAAGGATCGATTATTCGTGGATAAAAATCAACGATGTATAGTTTTGTATTAAGTGGCCAATATCACCACTTTTGTAAAAGTATGTAACTTTGGGATGTTCAGGAAGTTGACCGTTATGGGAACGCCAACTTAGGTTGTCTTTGTCATATCTATGATCGATGCGTTTGTATATATTTCAAGTCTTTATCATGGAACGGTCAGGAAAATTTACTAGCAACTACCTTATTTGTTCAAGCTTAATCTATTTGTTTTGTGAATTTTATTTAACAACAATTTACTTCCTTTACCTAATCATTAACCATAGGTTTTACGCGAATAAAGATGTGTACGAGCATGCATGTATATTCCGTCATTACGGCCATGTATACATGTCTCAGCTGCCTTGTTGGTTTATTACTATTGGTGAAAGTTAGAAGATCCCTTCCCTATATCATTATTCATCATAACCCTTGGTTAAACTCGAATGAGGATGTGATCGAACACACATGTCTATTCTGTCGTTACGGCCGTGTATGTGTGCTTCAGCTGCCTTGTTGGTGTGATACTATCGGTGAAAGATTGTTAGAATGATCCACCTTAGCTTTATATAAAACCCCAATTTACCTTTTAACTTGTTTCTCCTTAACTCTAGTGGTGGAGATGTGTATCATTGCCAAGCATATGATATGAAGCTAATCACGACCGAGCAAATAAGCGTACCAATTAAATGTTACACCCTAGATTAGTTGAGTGATCTAAGTGGTTTCATTTCCATATTTCGTGAGGTGCTTGGTCTTGTACAGGTGATTAAAACAAAAGAAGTGCTTAAACGGAAAAATCCTTGACTTCAGTTGGGATACATTTTCAATATAATCTAGAGTCTACTTGAGGACAAGTAGGATTCAAGTGAGGGGATATTTGATGACATCAAATAACGTCACATTTATACCATCATATATCCCGAATAAACTAACCACTTTTATATAATTATTGCAAGAATTCGTACTTAATTGCTTAAAAGTGTTATTTGCAGTAATTGAGGAGTGATTTGTGAAGACATGCTAAAAGGCGCATATTTTGGAGCTAAAACAAAGATATTTAAAGATTGACTAATTCTAACCAATACGCCACATCCAGGAAAAGAGATACGGCGTATCTGTGCCAACTCTTCACAAGAAAACGCGTACAACCACTTCCCAATACGACGTATCCAACTCCTACTATACTACGTATCCAGTAAGATAACTATTCAGAGATTTGGCAAATAATATATTTTGGGAAGATATTTCTGAGTGATTATAAACTTTGCGCGCACTCCAAGGGAAACACCCCAATACGCCGTATTGGCCTAGCCCAATACGGCGTATCCATCCTTTTTCAGATGCTATAAATAGAAGACTCAAAAACGAGTTTTCAGTGTGCAAAATCATATTCTTCATACCATACACATAAAAGACGATTTTCTGAAGAAAAGAAGAGCAACCAAAGGTCAAGCATCGATCACGATTCTATAGAAGACACTGTGTAATTTCCTTACTCTTGTAATCATTTAATTTTCGGTATCGTTCGGTAAAACGTTTAGTTTACCTTGGTTATTTGATCACGCTTGTATAATTACAATGGTTTTGAGCTAATACCCTAAGGTATTAGCCATCTTAATGAAGATTTATTGTTTGGTTTGTTTTAAATCAATTTTCTTAATTTATCGTTAAAAGTTTAATTATGTTTATCACATGATACTTGTTTACGTGTTTGAATATGCGACCTATCATTTAACTGGGTCTAGTTACGCCTAACAAGCGAGCTAGATACTGGGATAGCTCTCCATATCCTGTTTTATATTACTAGAACAATAGGATCACAAATAACGTTCTGTCTTTGTCTTTAAATTAAGAGCTTAGTTGGACCGGCAGGTGACCTGTAATGTTTCAACAAGTATGTTCTTGATTAATTGATAAAGATTTGAATATTGGACTACCAGTATATAAAATACCGTCAAACAGTAAGTGGGTAAAGTCCCGATGGGCTTCGGTTTATCAAAATCACCATTGTTATAATCCCTAGATAGATTATAATTAAACTAAATGATGCTTTACGCGGATACGTTAATTGTGACAGGATTCAACGTATCTAAGTCTTAGGATGATGTCCCGCCTAAGTCTTAAGAATGATATGCCGCTTCGAGGTTAGAAATCATTACACTAAATAAACAAACCAGCATTTAATCAGATTTAATATGGCTAATATAGTTTTCTATAATTTGGCTTGTACCGCTCTTTTATCTTCTGATTGTTTTCTTGCATATTTATTGTGTTTAGAATTGATTATTGTCAACATAAAACCTGTGCCAGTCTCTCAGGCTGAAAACCCCCCAATCCTATTAGAAAATGTATATAGCATAGGTTTAACAAGTAATTAGAATTAACTTAAGCAGAGTAATTAAAATACAGGTAGAATATAAGGTTAACGACCTCTCTCTTAGTGTTCGACACCCTACTTACTACGAAACTCCACCCAATCGGGTACACTGCCCGTTAAAGTGTTGTTTTAGGATAAGTCGGCTAAATATAAATTTAAAACTTGGTAATCAATAAATTGACCCTATACGATAGCACATCAAGTTTTTGGCGCCGCTGCCGAGGAGTGAAAAAGTGTTAGGAATATTGTAATAGATAGTTACTACTATTAGGTATGTAGTTCCTACTGGTAGAGTAAACGTTCCTGCTGGTAGGTATGTAGTTCCTACTGGTAAGGATAATGTTATAGTTAGTACTGGCAGAACAAAAGTTATTCCTGTTTTTAGAACAATATTAGTTTTGGTAGTATTATCCGAGTTAATAGTATAGTTAGTTAGTGATAAGGATATGCATGAGATATCCTAGGAGGTGATAATACTTATTTATCT
>BQNB010060822.1:0-36763 GCA_026074375.1 Tanacetum coccineum
TGATTAACACACAAACAAATGGAGTATCTTTATTACATGTAGGCATGCCTTGTAACCTTGCCCACTCCACCCAGACAAACTACTCTGAGCAGGAAAATCATTGATGGTCCATAAAACCATCGCTCTCATATTGAACTTCTGGCCTGAAGCAACGTCTTTATTGCATAGTATGACGGTAGGAGCTTGTATCCTTTACTGATGGGAAATACATTTTGAAAAAACTCTAACATTTCATTGAATATAGAATCAATCAATTTACCTTTAACCTTAAAATAGGTAAACTTTGCCATAAAGTCTAATCGAGTCACATAGTCACAACCGGGGTGCAGCTCCTCGTTGGCACTGGCATATAACTCTTCAAACTCGTTACGTGTAGCTTAATTCGGTTCATTACTTGTCTCACCAATATCTCCTTGAGTTGGCTCATTGTGTTCATTATTCGGAGGAATATAGCTAAGATCATTAAGTAACGCTGTCATGTCACTCATTTAAAGTTGTCTTGTGTTATCTATTACTAGCGGTGGCGGAGGAAGATCCGGTTCACCGTGGTGAACCTATGTTTTATAACCTAGGTAAAACCCATGTCTCATAATGTGGTCTGAAAGGTGTTTGATGGATACCCACAATATTGTTCGACGAGACTTGCATGGACATCTTATTTTCCCGGCACTATTCACTAACGATGCAATATCGACCAAATTTCTTTCAAGACAGATATAAATGCCGTTCATGAGATCTAAAAGTGTCCAATCTTATCATAGATTACATAACTGCGGTTTTATCGATACATTTAGTTATTTATATGCAACTTAATTAAACACATTCTACGAGGAATACGTGATGTTTTGTTTTACCTAGCTGCATCTTGGATGGCAGTTCCTAACCCACTCTTTGATTGATTCATATTCATATATGAATGGTTATAACCGATTACTATTGAGAAATTCGGCTGCATTTCCCTAACTCACCAAAATAATGTGGTTTAAACAGAATATTCGTAGGAGTAATAGGAGATACACTGTTCATATATCTCAATTAGTAAACCATTATATGCATTCATATCCTAAATGGAGAAAAACATTCAAAAAGCTAGTACCAAAAGGAACTTTTCCAAAAATTAATTCTAATTTACTTATTTCGGACGGGTTTTCTAAGGGATATTTAAATTTCAGCGGGGATTTCCGAATTAATCACTAAAAATCTAAAATCCATTCCTAAAGGGTTCATTAAAATAAATACCAACGAGATCCATTTATATCTATAAAAACATACATTTAAAGGTTAACTAAATGTTTTTAAATCGCTTTTTTATCGCGTTCTGAACAGCTTACAGCGTATTTCAACGTATTTCCGCATATATGAGCTTATTGTATTAATAACCACCCCGGAGACATGTCAAACTATAAACATACATAATTTTAACGCAATTCACCTAATAATAACTATAAACTAACAAAATTTAAACAATAAACATTCCCCGACGACATGTCCCCCGGGATACCAAAAGAAGAAATAAAAATTATAACATACATTCGGTGTATTCAGCTCGTTGTCGGCTCGGCCCGGCTGTGGACTCGGCTACCAACTGCCAAACAAAAAAAGAATTAACACATTAACAATATATTATACCAAACCTTATCATAATTAAAAAAATTAAAACAAAAATTACAACCACTCGGACTCGGCTACTGTTACAAGAGGTCACCACCAACAATTATAGGGTTAGAAAAAGAAGTAGAAGAATTATCATTTAGAGGGTTTAGAAAAGAATTATGGTTTAGAGGAGGAGGAGGAGGTGGTGGCGGTATTGTGCTCGTGTCCTCGTGTGAGTAGCGGTGGTGAGTGGTGGTGGGTAATGTGGTGAGTGGTGGTGGTGGTGGTGGGTTCTGTGGTGGTGGGTGAGAAGTGGTGGTGATGCTGTTAAAATCGCCAATAGTTGTTTTTTTATGTTTTACGTTTTGTGGTGCTGCTGTAAACTCAGATCTGCTTTTGGTATCTACAACTTTGTCGTTTAGCGGAAAATGGCGCCATAACGAAAATATTGGAGGGTTTTTTGCAAAAATAAAAAAGGTTTCCCAGGCGACATGTCGCCGGGGAAAGTTTTATTAAAAAATTATAAAGTTTTATTAATATATCAAAACTATATTTTTTACTAAAGATCTTATTTAATAAAAAAAAAAAACCAACCCACCAAAAAAATTTAAAAAATATTATTTAAACTTTATAATGTATTATTTTTTCAAAATAATATCAAAACTATATTTTTTTTATAAAAATATATATCGGTTCGTTTTCGGCTGGGGCGGTCGGTTTTCGGTTCGTTCGGTAGTTCGTTCGTATATAATTATTATTTAAAATTATTTTTTATAAAATATATAATTATTATTTACAATTATTTTTTATAAAATATATAATCGGTTCGTTTCGGCTGGGTCAGTCTGGTTTCTGGTTCGTTCCGGTCAGTTCGTATATAATTATTTTTTTAAATTATTTTAAAAAAATATATAATTATTATTTACAATTATTTTTTATAAAATATATAATCGGTTCGTTTCGGCTGGGTCGGTCCGGTTTCTCGGTTCGTTCCGGTCGGTTGTTTTATTATTATTTTAAAAATTATTGTTTTTTTAAAATATTAATTATTATTTACTTTATTTTTTATAAATTTATATCGGTCGTTTAGGATCGGTTCGGTCAGTTGCTGGTTCGTTCGGTCGGTTCGTATATAATTTATATTTAAATTATTTTTTATAAATATATAATTATTATTTATAATTATTTATTATAAAAATATATAAATCGGTTCATTTTCGGCCGGGTCGGTAGGGTTCTCGGTTAGTATAACATTATTATTTAAAATTATTTTTATAAAATATTCTATATTATTATTTAAGTTTATTTTTTATTTTTTTTTAAATAAGAAAAAACAAAAAAAATATTATAATCGGTAGCAAAACTACTTAGAAATCACCCATAAGTAGCTAGAACATGATAAGTAAGTGTCTCAATCTCCGGTGAGTTATTTCCTTCTTGATCTTCCTCTTCGCGATGATTCTCTGCTATCGTTAATTTTAGATGTAATGGCTGTGTCGATATTCTATCGTGTAAATTAGATGTTCAACGGATGGCGATTTTGCAAAGTGGTAATCAGATGTCCAACGTTGAGAACTCGTTATGTTATCGTTGTACATTAGATGTATTAACCGCTCAATTATAACGATGATAGTCATAACAAAGGTAGCAAAACTACTTAGAAATCACCCATAAGTAGCTAGAACATGATAAGTAAGTGTCTCAATCTCCGGTGAGTTATTTCCTTCTTGATCTTCCTCTTCGCGATGATTCTCTGCTATCGTTACACATTAGATGTCCAACGGATGAGTCGAGGTGAGTTATTTCCTTCTTGATCTTCCTCTTCGCGATGATTCTCTGCTATCGTTACACATTAGATGTCCAACGGATGAGTCGATATGCTATCGTTGTACATTAGATGTTCAACGGATGAGTCGATATGCTATCGTTGTACATCAGATGTTCAACGGATGAGTCGATATGCTATCGTTGTACATTAGATGTTCAACGGATGAGTCGATATGCTATCGTTGTACATCAGATGTTCAACGGATGAGTCGATATGCTATCGTTGTACATCAGATGTTCAACGGATGAGTCGATATGCTATCGTTGTACATTAGATGTTTAACGGCTCAATTATAACGATGATAGTCATAACAAAGGTAGCAAAACTACTTAGAAATCACCCATAAGTAGCTAGAACATGATAAGTAAGTGTCTCAATCTCTGGTGAGTTATTTCCTTCTTGATCTTCCTCTTCGCGATGATTCTCTGCTATCGTTACACATTAGATGTCCAGCGCATGAGTCGATATGCTATCGTTGTACATCAGATGTTCAACGGATGAGTCGATATGCTATCGTTGTACATCAGATGTTCAACGGATGAGTCGATATGCTATCGTTGTACATCAGATGTTCAACGGATGAGTCGATATGCTATCGTTGTACGTTAGATGTTCAACGGATGAGTCGATATGCTATCGTTGTACATCAGATGTTCAACGGATGAGTCGATATGATATCGTTGTACATCAGATGTTCAACGGATGAGTCGATATGCTATCGTTGTACATTAGATGTTTAACGGCTCAATTATAACGATGATAGTCATAACAAAGGTAGCAAAACTACTTAGAAATCACGCATAAGTAGCTAGAACATGATAAGTAAGTGTCTCAATCTCCGGTGAGTTATTTCCTTCTTGATCTTCCTCTTAGCGATGATTCTCTGCTATCGTTACACATTAGATGTCCAACGGATGAGTCGATATGCTATCGTTGTACATCAGATATTCAACGGATGAGTCGATATGCTATCGTTGTACATCAGATGTTCAACGAATGCGTCGATATGCTATCGTTGTACTTCAGATGTTCAACGGATGACTCGATATGCTATCGTTGTACATCAGATGTTCAACGGATGAGTCGATATGCTATCGTTGTACATCAGATGTTCAACGGATGAGTCGATATGCTATCGTTGTACATCAGATGTTCAACGGATGAGTCGATATGCTATCGTTGTACATTAGATGTTCAACGGATGAGTCGATATGCTATCGTTGTACATTAGATGTTTAACGGATGAGTCGATATGCTATCGTTGTACATCGAGATGCTCCCACCAAATACTCCCGCTAAAAACTCTTTTATTCCATAAAAGCAGATACTATCACAACCACAAACATATCACACACTCTTACCATCACAACCACAAAAAAATGGTGAAGATGGTGCCACATGAAGCTTTTGCGTGTAGTTGTGCAGAAGGAGATGTAGTTCTCCGACAATCGTATAAACCTGAGAGTTACGGTAAACTATATTATGCATGTCCAAAATCAAAGGTGAACAATCACATGTTTTTTATTTGTGTAATATATAAATATTCTGGTTAGTTGTTAAAAGAATTGATTTCTTTACTATTTAACATCCTCCGAAACATTTTGGATGTGGATTTTTTTATGGAAAGAGACCCGACTTCGTCAATTGATGAGTTCTCTAAGAGCTCCTTCGTGATGATTCTCTGCTATCGTTACACATTAGATGTCCAACGGATGAGTCGATATGCTATCGTTGTACATTAGATGGTTAACGGATGATTCGATATGCTATCGTTACACATTAGATGTTCATCGGCTCAATTATAACGATGATAGTCATAACAAAGGTAGCAAAACTACTTAGAAATCACCCATAAGTAGCTAGAACATCATAAGTAACTGTCTCAATCGTCGGTGAGTTATTTCCTTCTTGATCTTCCTTTTCGCGATGATTCTTAGCTTATGTTACACATTAGATGTTCCAAAGTTATGAGTCGATATGCTATCGTTGTACATCAGATGTTCAACGGATAAGTCGATATGCTATCGTTGTACATTAGATGTTTAACTGATGAGTCGATATGTTATCGTTACACATTAGATGTTCACCGGCTCAATTATAACGATGATAGTCATAACAAAGGTAGCAAAACTACTTAGAAATCACCCATAAGTAGCTAGAACAAGCTAAGTAATGTCTCAATCTCGGTGAGTTATTTCCTTCTTGAGTCTTCTCTTCGCGATGATTCTTGCATGTTACACATTAGATGTCAAAACTCGCAAATACTCCCGCCAAAAACTCTTTTATTCCATAAAAAGCAGATACTCTCACAACCCACAAACATATCACACACTCTTACCATCACAACCACAAAAATAATGGTGAAAGATGGTGCCACATGAAGCTTTTGCGTGTAGTTGTGCAGAAGGAGATGTAGTTCTCAGACTCATCGTCTAAATCTGAGAGTACGGTAACTATACTATGCATGTCCAAAATCAATGTGACACAATCCACTTTTTTTGTGTAATATCGAACTATACTGGTTAGTTGTTAAAAGAATTGATATCTTTTAAATTTAACAGCCTCCGAAACATTTTGGATGTGGATTTTTTTTATGGAAAGAGACCCGACTTCGTCAATTGATGAGTTCTCCTGGAGCTCCATCTGCAGGACCTTCAACACCTCCAAGCTATTCTTCAGGACCTTCAACACCTCCAAGCTATTCTTCAGGACCTTCAACACCTCCAAACTATTCTCTAGGATCTTCAAGAAATACAAAGTGCTCAAACTGCAAGCACTTGCGTGAGAAGATAAGTGTACTCAAGGCAACAATGGATATGCATATGCATCCGGAACAACACACAGTTAATTCGGCTGCACTACTTCACGAAGTTCTTAATGAAATGGAAAAACTTGATTTGGAGTAGTTTTTCATGTGCAATGTAATTCGTATGATTTCGAGTAGTTTGTCATTTGCAATGTAATTCGTTTTTTATTGTATGTGAAGACTTTGTTTAAACTTTTATGATATGAATGTGTTTATGTATAACGATATCACCTCGACATGCCAATGGTACAAACATGAACACACCTTAAAAACGTATCTATATTTTTTGTTAAAATATATACGGAATATCGGACCGAAACGAACCTAAAAAACGTAGTTAAATTAAAAGTCAACAAAGTCAAACGTTATCCGGCGGGAATGTCGCGGGGAAATGTCAAAAACCAGAAGCCCAATTTCGTAATATTAAAGCCAAACCAAACCAGAAGGCCCAATTCACTAATCCCCGCGTCTGGTCGCTGGGGGGGGGAAACTTTTGTTAACCAATTGACACTATTAACCAATATCGTTAATACGGTCAACAAAGTCAACGTGGTATCCCCAGCGACATGTCGCTGGGGAAACATGTGTCCACGTCACCACTAACGTTATTAACACTATTTTTTTTAATTAACAAGTGAATCCCCGGCGACATGGCGGCGGGGAAAAGTAAGCGGGAAAAATTCCCGCTACGTTTTACGTTGAAATATTTGGCCAAAATTTAACGACATTTTCCCCGGCGACAAAAAACCTCCGAATTCTCTGACTAAAAAGTCTACGAGAATTTGTGCCACGTAGGATCCATTTTTGTCGTTTAGCGCCTATTCCCCAGCGACAAATGTCGCCGGGGAAAATACCGTCACCTGTTCTCCTTTTTGTTGTAGTGTTGTAAGGGATAAATCCAACATATTTTAATATGATTTATAAAGTGGTGATAAATATTTCTAAAGGGGTGCTTGGTTCATTTTAGGTAAAGGGAAAGGCAATAGTAATGGGAATATAAAGGAATATAATATGTATTCCCATTATTATTGATAATGCTTGGTTCATAATTTCTTAACATGGAAAACAAAACTCGCTTTTAAACTGCTTTGAAATTTTTGTAAACTTTATTGACCAAGATACTAATTTTATCTGGATGAATATCAGTATAACAACTTTTTGGTATCAAATATATAAAAGACATGCGTATATGCTTTCTTTTATGAGCATTCCTTATTCAATATTTCATGAAATTTCAAGCAGGCAATTTGTTTCTCCTTCTAGTGTGGTACTACCGTTACATTTATTTAAGTTAAAACATAATTAATTATCGGATAAAACTAGTGAAATGAGATGTTAACATGTGCGTGGGATGGATGAGGAGAAAAAAAAGAAGAGAGATAATAGATAAAAAGCAAAAGGAAGAGAGATAATAGATAAAAAGCATTACCTAGTTGATAACCCTCAATTTAGAGAGGAATGATGTATTACCTAGTATTGGGTAATCACTTATTGTATTATAGATAACCAACCATATTTAATCATTGCTATTACCATTCCTTACCCCCCTAATACTCCCAACCAAGCGCACCCTAAATTCTTGCACTTCACATAATTTGTGATTAATTACTCTGAGTCTCTTATTGTCACACATACTAATAAACTTTTGGTTATATGTCATCTAACCAACCAATTTTTTTTTTACTGAATGGCAAATATAAATTAGATAAACCACCCTAGCAAGGAGCTAAGGAAAAGGATACAATTACAATGTTAACAAAAGACCGTCACACGGATTACAAAAACCACTCAATCCAATAATTGAGGTGCGATGGCCCAAGTAAAAAAAAAGCTTTGATATCGTTGAGAATTAGGTATTTGCCAGGACGTTTTAGCTCAAAGGCCGACTAGTTCCGAAATCGCCAAAGGGTCCACAAAGTCGAATGAATAGCAACATCATATAGTTTCCTAGATAAATTCAATTGAATGGCAACAACAAACAGTTTAACATGATATTTCCAGGATTTAGCGAATGAATCGAAGAACATCCATCCTGTTAAAACTCAATGTGAAAGAATGAATTTGAATTAATTGAACTAATGATTGTGGATAGTTTGTAGACGATTCGTAGAAGGAAAAGGGTTTACAATCCAATAGCTAAACTTCTAACTAGGTGATCAATTTAATATTCTCAAGTCTCAACTAACTGATTTTCCCACTCAAGCTAGACTATACAGTGTTTATTCAATAACAACCTCACAATGGATAAAAAGAGTTTTTCCTTACCAGATTGACCTTACTTTCATAGCCTCAGCCTGAGCCTGAGCCTCAGCCTCCCTTTCTTTATAGTTTTAACTCTCCAAACACAGAAGGGTGAACAAGTCGTCATAATTTTCACATTTGGTGCATAAATTACTAATCTGATCGCTCAAATTAACATTGACAATATATACATATACAGAAAATTATGAATAGTAATAGTTTATGAGTAGTAACTTTACTATTCATTACGATTTTTAAACCTCCATTAGATTTTAAAACGTTTTCATAAAAATCCCTAACGTATAAACATTATTAAAAACCCCTTAGGCTATAAATTTTTTTTTATTAAACCCTTACTTTTATAAATATTGCTCAAAATGTTTTCATAAAACCCTTTAACGTATAAATATCTTCAAAAAACCCCTTAGACTATAGAACATGTTCATAAAACCCTCAAATTTTGTAAACATTTTCATAATCTATATCTATAGTTCTATACTACATTATAATGGAAAAAGCATCCATTCTTGAATTCCTGAATTGTTGAAAGTAAGAATCTTCTAATTTAGGGAATGTAGTATTCAATCAATCACTAACAATACACGGTTGACTTATGGATTTATCTATGGTAACTTTTCAATTACTAAACAATACATGGTTGTATTCCATTCTACCTGCCGGCGACTGCCGCTATAAAATTCCGTTGCTATGCACGGGTACTCATCTAGTTTTTAACAATATATAAATTTATGGAAAATTATGAATACTAATAGCTTATTAATAGTAATTTTACTATTCATTACAATTTAAAGAAAAACCCCTTAGACTCTAAAACGTTTCAATAAAACTCGGTAAAGCATAAATATTCTCATAAAAAAACCCCATTAGGCTATAAAACATGTTTAGCCGTTAAATGTGTAATCATTATGAAAATATTATCATAAAACCGCCTAACATATAAACATTTTCATAAAAATAACTTAGACTATAGATATACATGTTCATAAAACCTTCAATTTTGTAAACATTTTCAAAATTTTATCATTAAAAACTCTTAGGCTACAATACATGTAACAAAACCTAAAATATACAAACACTTTCATAAAATATCTTTAAATTAAGAGGACTGTTTATTATTATTTATTTCTAAACTGCCTAATCTAAAAAAAAATTCTCATAAAGCCCCCTAATATATAAGTATATTTATAGAAGAGTCAAGTACATAGATCGTCCTTGTGGTTGTCCTGAAATTGCAACTTTCGTCCTAAAAGTCCCGAAATTACACTGATTGTCCATGTAGTTGTCCATTTTGAGTTGACCAGTCATTTGACTGTAACTCCATCCAAAATTTCGTTAAGTTTCTTTCTCGTCAAGGGTAAAATGGTCAGTTCACATAGAATAATACCCTAAGGACCAACGTTGCAACACAAAAGAGCTTATAACTCCCTCCCGCCATTTTATACACAACTACCTCTGTGTCTCAATCATTCTTGTTTCGTTTGTTTCTCTCTCAAAAATGCCACCCACTCGCTCTCAGATTGCATCGAAATGAGTTTTAACATCTTTTTGAAAGTTTGTTGTTTTAGTAGCTTCTAATTTGTGTTTGCCCTAATATCCGTTGCCTTAATTTTTGTTTGTTAGATACCAAAATGAAAGCATATCCAAATCACATTTGTTAATACAAATAATGTCTAAAAACGTTATTTATATTTTTCGATCTCTCAACGTTTTGATAATAACAAAATGTAAAAACGTTTACGATAAAATTAAACGTTTACAAATTATTAATCGTAAAATTCCATTTCTAAGATTAGTAATCACTTAAGGTATGAACAAACAAATCATTAAGCATGATTAGTGATCAAGAAAATATTTTTCTCTCATCCATTACATTTTTATAAAAGATTTTCACAAAATTAATTATACAAAATATTTTCTAATTAAAAGAAAAGTTTTATTAAAAACTTAAAATTTGAAATTCAAATTTTCCCCCCAAAACGAAAGCTTCTATACCAGATACAACATTCCCCACAAAAAGACAAAAAAAGGGAGCGGAGTCTACTGGCGGCCCCCTTATAGGCCTGGCGGCCCCCTTATATATATGGGACCGCCGGGACCGCCGCCAGTTACCGTTGGCTTTTCCTGTCTATAAATACTGGTCCACCCCTTGCTGAAAATCATTCCTCTTTGCACGAAATTTTTCAGTCTCTTCTTTCTCTCTCTAAAACTTCTTTCTCTCACTAAAACTCTTGATCACTAACATACTTAGATCTTGTTTCAAGTGATCTAATCTCTTCTTCTCATCTCTTCCCTCTCATTCAAGTGCAAGAGAAAAACACTCGTATTCGTCAAGAAACGAAGTGTTAATTAGTGATCTCTCCTCTTTTCTTCTAAGTACCAAACCTCTACTGTATTTATCTTGTGTATTTGTGTGATTCGGATATTATGTAGATCTGATAGTATAGATCTTGTGAGTGTGTATATCTTGTGAAGTGGTAGATTGGTTCTAGCTAAGATTAGGACTCGACATTTAGCTTAGTGTCGGAAAATAACGTAAGCGACGTGTAAACGGTTTTCTCCGCCTAAAGGGAGCTTGTTGACATAGTGAAATCTCGAGTCGGATACTCGGGGAGTGGAGTAGGGCGAAGAGGTGCTTCGTAGCCGAACCACTATAAAATCTTGGTGTCTTGGTTTGGTTGTTTCTTTCCTTATCTCTTTACATTATTATTGTTGTTATCTAGTTTTAGTTTAGATAGTTATTGCTTGTTCATATTGTGAATTGGTTAAACATATAACTCGGATCTAAACATTTTTGAAAGTAAACTTTTAAAACGTAAAACAAACGTGTAAACTATTCAACCCCCCTTCTAGTTTCCACAATTGGTATCAGGAGCAAGGTCACTCAAGATTTTTAAAATATATTGTATTTTAAAGCTTGGATCGATCTATGGATTCCGACAAATATCTAGAAGGGCAATCTATGCAAAGACCACCACTCTTTGAAAGCGATAGTTTTATTTATTGGAAAAATAGATTCGAGACATATGTTAAATCAAAAGATCTAGATCTTTGGCATGTTATTACCAATGGTGATTTTCAACCTATTGTACAAAATCCGAAAACCAAATTAGATGAGGTTATCCCTTTTGAAAAACAAACCGATGATCTCAAAAAGAGACTTGTGAAAAATAATGAAGCCAAAATGGTTATTTACAATGCTTTGCCAAGAAAAGAATATGAAAGAATTTTCATGTGTAACACGACAAAAGAAATAATAAACTCCCACCCCATTAAACCAATCACTTCAATAAGATCCCTATAATATATTTTGGAAAACTTTGTTAATCACCCATCAAGGTAATAGCCAAGTCAAAGATAATAAGATCGACCTTTTGGTTCAACAATATGAACAATTCGTCATTTTCGAAGACGAATCTATAGATAGTGCTTTTGCTAAATTTAATAATATTATTACTAGTCTTAAAGTTCTTGATGAATGTTATTCTAGTAAGAACTAAATAAAAGTTTCTTAGGGCTCTACATCCTAAATGGAGAGCAAAGGTCACGCCGATTGAAGAGTCGAAAGACTTAACGTCACTATCTCTTGATGAACATATCGGGAACCTTTAAAGGTTCATGAAATGATCATCAAGAAAGAATTCGGAAAATAGTCAAAGCAAAAAGTAAAGGAAGTCTATTGCTTTAAAGGCTAAGAAAGTAATTTAATGCTGAAGAGTGTTCGGACTTTCCGGAAGCGAAGAGTGGTACGAAGAGTACGCCTTGGCGGTAAGAGACTTCAAGAAGTTCTTTAAAAAGAAGAGTTAGATTCGTTGAGACAAACCTCGGAACGAGCAAAAAGAGTTCCAAAGAAGGCCGTGATTACAATAACGGTATAAAAGTGATAGAAAATGCTTTAGATGTGGCGACCCAAATCATCTTATTGGATAATGTCCAAAACCACCGAAAGATAAGAACCAAAGAGCTTTTGTCGGAGGCTCTTGGAGCGATAGCGGTGAAGAAGATGATGAGAAGGTTAAAGATGAAACGTGTCTTGTAGCTCATGCATCAAGTGAGGTATGTTCCGAATCATCTTACTTTAGTGATGAAAACTCATCAATTGATGCTGATTTAACTTTAGACAAACGAATTTGATAAAGTATGCAAAATGGGTCATAAAGATTATCACTAAGAACAAAAGGTTATAAGCCACTAGAAAATAGTCTCACCACTCCTTGAAAACGAGCTTAGAGAATTAAAAGATAAATTATCCACACTCGAGAAAAACATGGGAGTTGATCTCGATTGTGCAAAGTGTCATACGCTTAAAATTGAGAATGAAAAACTAAAAAAAGAATCCACTAGATTAAATAAATTTAAAAAGAGTACACATTGCTTAAATGAAATGTTAAGTAATCAAAAACCCTCTGATGATAAACTAGGTTTAGGGTTTAATTCATTTGAAGCATCATCTAGTGGAACTAAGGAAATAAAATTTGTAAAAGCTCAGAAAAAGGTGTCCTCTGATGGAGGTCCCATAAATATGGGCAGCCCCTAAAGTGCCCAGGGGGCCCCTAAAATAATTATGGGACCGCCACCAGCAACGCCTGGATCTGAGAAAAGTGTATCTTTTCAAAAATCTATTTTGGGTCCTAGACCGAAACAAATCATTATAAACAAAGCCAAAGTTCCCGTTGCTAGTGACAATAAAGTTAAACAATTCTATAAGCCATTGTCAAAACCCGGAGTTAGATTTTCAAAACCAAATTTTAGATAAAAAAACTCCACCTCCTAGAAGAGTCAATAATAATTATCCTCGTGCCAAAACATCGCAACCAAAAAGGAACATTGGTCGACAAAATCAACCTCATGGTTTTCCCGTAACTTGGAATAACTTTCCACGTCAAAGTTACATGCCATGGGAAATGTGTTCTCCATTTCCTCATCCCAACCAATTGCATCAAATGCAAGGGATGTTTAGCACTAACAACTTTAGACCTATGAGATATTGGGGACCAAATATTTGAGTCATTGTACTATATAAATAGATATGCCTTGGAGTCGACTTGGAACCCGACGAATGGATCAAGGATAACGGATGCTCTAAACATATGACGGGTAACCGAAAGCTCTTCTCTACGTACAAGGCATAAAATGGAGGTAACCTCATTTTTGGTAGTAATCTTCGCGGTAACATCATTGGCAAAGGTACGATTTCTAATGACTCTCTCAAAATAGGTAAGGTAGAACATGTTGATAACTTAGGATTTAACTTGCAGAATATAGGACAAATATGTGATAATAAGTGTAGAGTAACTTTCTTTGAACATAATAGTAAAATCACTAAGGACGGTAAAGTCATAGGTAGAGGTATTAGGAAGAAAGGCTTATATGTGATGAAATTAGGAAATAAGCCAAAGGATCAAATTTGTCTAGCAACGATTGATGAAAATTCCACTTTGTGGCATAGGAGATTAGGTCACGCAAATATGCGTCTCATTCAATCGTTGGCTTCTAAGGAATTAGTTAGAAACCTACCTAAGCTTAAGTTTGATCAACATTTTTGTGATGCTTGCAAAATGGGAAAACAAGCTCACGCTAGTCACAAAGCTAAGAATATAGTCTCAATGACTAGATTCTTAGAACTTCTCCATATGGATCTCTTTGGTCCATTCGTCGTACGAAGTTACGGAGGAAACCGTTACACCCTAGTCATAGTAGATGAATACATTAGGTATACTTGGACTAGATTCCTTAAGAATAAAACTGAAGCTTTCGATCAATTCGAAATATTTAGTAGGAAAATCCAAAACCAATTAGGTTGTTCAATAGTGTCAATAAGAACCGACCACGGTAGAGAATTTGATAATGAGGTGCAATTTGGAGAGTTTTGTAATGCCAATGGTATTACACATAACTTCTCGGCTCCACGCACTCCTCAATCAAATGGCGTGGTCGAAAGGAAAAATAGGACACTTCAAGAAATGAGTAGGACTATGTTGAACGAGCAATCGTTACCACAAAAGTTTTGGTGTAATGTCGTAGATACTTCAACATACATTCTCAACCGAATTCTCATTAGAGCCATTCTAGGAAAAACACCTTACGAACTCTTAAGAGGTAGGAAACCTACGTTAGATTATTTTAGAGTGTTTGGAAGCAAGTGCTTCATTTTGAACACCAAAGACTACCTTACCAAGTTTGACCCAAAGTCATACGAATGTGTCTTTTTAGGTTACTCCCAAAATAGTAAAGCCTACATCATCCTTAATAAACACACTAAGAAAATCAAAGAATCACTCAAAGTGAAACTCATCCACCTTCTAAGACATCACCCTTGGTGGATGATGACTTAGATGAAGAAGAAGCCATTAGGGAAACCGAAAAGAAAAACCTAGAAAATGTTGTTGAGGATGAAACTTTAGAAATTGACGAAATAGTCAATATTAAGGAATCTAGGAACCATCCTTTAGAAAATGTTATAGGAAACCTTAACTAAAGAACCCTTACGTCACAAGCCCAAAACCAAAATAACTTCTTTGTTTTATATCAGCTATAGAACCTAATAATGTGAATGAACCGTTAGGAGATGAAAGTTGGATAGTCGCCATGCAAGAAGAATTAAATCAATTCGTTGCTAACGACGTTTGGGAGTTAGTTCCACAACCTAGGAATATGACAATCATAGGAACTAAGTGGGTATTTAGAAATAAGTTAGACGAGAACGGTGTTGTTTCTCGAAATAAGGCTAGGTTAGTTGCTCAAGGCTATAATCAACAAGAGGGCATCGATTATGATGAAACTTATGCTCCAGTTGCTAGACTTGAGTCTATTAGGATATTATTAGCTTATGCTTGTGCCTTAGATTTTAAACTATTCCAAATGGATGTAAAAAGTGCATTCTTGAACGGTTTTATCAATGAGGAGGTATACGTGGCACAACCTCCGGGATTCATTGATTTCGAAAAACCGGATCATGTTTATAAATTAAAGAAAGCTTTATATGGTCTTAAACAAGCACCCAAAGCTTGGTATGATAGATTAAAAGCTTTCCTTATTAAACATGAATATAAAATGGGAATGATGCATGACGAGTTCGAGATGAGCATGATGGGTGAACTTAACTTCTTCCTTGGATTACAAATAAAACAAATGGAAGATGGTATCTTCTTTAATCAATCTAAGTATATTAAAGAAATGCTTAAGAAATTTGGTCTAGAAGATTCTAAACCAATGAAAACCCCCATGTCCTCCGATACTAAACTCACGAAAGATGAAGAGTGTGAGTCGGTAGATAGTACCAAGTATCGAGGCATGATAGGTAGTTTATTATACCTAACGGCAAGTAGGCCCGATATCATGTTTAGTGTCTGTCTTTGTGCCCGCTTCCAAGAGGCTCCCAAAACTCCTCACCTTGAAGCGGTTAAGCGTATCTTCCGATACATTAAAGGCACTACGCACTTAGGATTATGGTATCCTAAGGGGACCGACATAGAAACCGTAGTATATGCCAACTCTGATCATGCGGGAGATTATGTGGACCGAAAGAGCACTAGCGGTATTTGTACGTTCGTGGGATGTTGTTTGACATCTTGGTTCTCGAAGAAACAAACCGCTCTTGCTATATCCACTACCGAAGCCGAATACGTAAGCGCCGGAAAGGCATGTCAACAAGCACTATGGATGAAACAAGCTCTCATCAACTACGACGTACGACTCGATGACGTTCCCATCATGTGCGACAACAAAGGCGCGATTGACCTTAGCAAAAACCCGGTGCAACATTCTCGTACCAAACACATCGAAATTCGTCACCACTTTCTTCGTGATATTGTCCAGAAAGGACATATCTCAATCGAAAAAGTGCTTTATGTCGACAACATCGCCGACATTCTTACTAAACCCCTTAAACGTGAATCGTTTAACTATCTACGTCTTAGTTTAGGAATGATGGAACACATTCCATAAATCATATTAATCCGCTTCTCTTTCTTTTGTCTCAATTTTAGTCCATGTTCCATTCCGTATCGTGACAACTTGAATACTTCATCCGAAGTACTTTAAGCATTTTTAATTCACGAAATGCAAATTAAGATGTCACTCTTCTTTGTAAAATTCTCGTCAAAAACTGAGTCCAAAACTCTTTACTAAGGGCGGCCCTCATACAACAAGCGCCCCCCAATATATTTGGGACCGCCAAGCGTTATGGGACCGCCATCAACAGACTCCCATATTAAACACTTAGTAAAAAATTTCAAACCACAAAAACAAACACCCCCTTTCGTGCTACAAGTGACGAGCACGACCAAAACACTCAAAAACTCAAAATCACCCATTAAAATACAAATTGAAGATAAAATCAACACCTACAATCATTCACAACATCTTAAAGATCATCAATTATAAGTGTAAAACCTAAAAATCTCAACAAGTGTAAAATTACCAAAAAACCCCTAATGCAAGAAAATTTCATAAAAGCATGCATAAATTTCATTTTAATTCTAGAAATTATAAAAATATAACATGTGACAATTATGAAATTTTTGTAAGATTAAAATACCTTATATTATATAAGAAAAATAATTAATGTTTATGTTTATATAATTTATGCCGAAATTAATTACATTTATTTATTTATACTTTACAAATTAAATAAAATAAAATTAGGATAATAACAAAATAAATTATGCAAGTTTAAAATCTGATTTAGTCCATTTTGAAAGCCCAAAACTCGGCCTAATTAATTCTATATAATTATCTTTATCATTTTCATTTTGAAATCCCTAAAACTAAATACACCGAAAACCCTAAAATCAAAAGAGGCGGCACAAGAATTTTTCAAGGGCTAGCACGATTTTTATAAGGTGATTTGAAGGTCAAGGATTGTGGGAAAAATAGTGGGAAGATTGTAAAGTGCTTGGTTCGATTGTGGTATTTGTTTTGGGTTCGAATTAAGCAACCGGGTTCAATAATTCATTAAATCATCAAGAATCATCAAAGGTATTTTTGTATCTCAATTTTCATCATATTAATTCGTTCTATGCATGAGAAAAATTATCATGCATGTTATTTTGATTTTATAAATTAAAACATGTTCGAAACCCTAATTTTTAGCTAATTATGAAATCGGCACAAATAATATTTGTACAATTGATTTTATATTTTTCTAAGGTTTTTCATATCACATATAACTCAGATAAATTGTTGGAAAAATTTAGGAAGGATTCGAATAATTATTGGGGATTTATCATTGTTTGCCGATTTCGAATTAAAGGAAAAAGGAAAGAAATAAAATTAGGGTTAGGGTTTTGATAATTTTTCCAGGTGCATTTAATGCCAATGATTGGGAAATAATTATGTTTGTGATTGGGAAAAATTTAATTAGGGTTTTAGTGATTTATTTGTTATCCGATTTGCTATTTAAAAGTATAAGGACTTGTTTTGTAATTTCTGAAACTATGGGGTCTGTTTTAGACATGTTATTATATTTAATATATTCTGTATAAAATAAGTTGGGGGGTATAAAATGTCATATTGATATTATTTTGGATTAAAATGGTTAATTACATATAATAAGTAATTAGAAATTAATTAATTAAAATAGAGGGACTGAAATTGTAAATTCTGAAAAGTATAAGGTTTGGTTAGTATTTAATGTATAAAGTATGATTTTGTCATATTTGAATCTATAAGGGCTTGTTTTGTAATTATGGATAATTAAAGATAATGTTTAATTAATTAATAAACCAAAAGGTTCTGCTGCGCTACTCTGATCGTAAAGAATCGGTTATTTCATTAACCTTTAAAGTCAAATCAAATAAGGAATGCTATCACAAGTCTTTGTCAAAATTTTCATACCTAGTGGTATTAAAATCATTTGGCATTGAATAGATTCTTGTGTGTTCCTTGTTATTATGTTGCAGGATTATAATGAGAATTTAGAATACGGAGATCGTGGAATGAGTGTGTCAAGGATTGATTGTTAAAGAGAGTTGTTAATCACGTGAGATACGAATTTTAAATGAAAAGATGGAATGAGGTAATATGATAATGAAGGTAATAATGATAATGATTAGGATGATTGAAAGAAATGTTTGTACGTATGTTATATACTTAAGCTATTTACTTATAATTTGTACTTACAAAAAGAAGCGTTCAATTATTGTAACTGAGGATTTATTAATTCATAGTTCGGTGATTATAATTTCCTTATTCAAATGACGAGTGACTAATTCATTTCAATAGTTGACTCATAAAATTGTAATTACCTAAGTTTTTTTATTAAAATAAAATAAAACTGATATGGTGATGTGTAGAAATGATTGATCTTGAATTGATTGTATTGTAGCCCATATAATCGAGGATGTTAATTGATGTTTACATTGGTATGCGGAGAGTTTCAGAGTTTAAACATATTTGAATAATAGAATTGGACAAACGTTGACAAGTTTTGATTCAGCAGATAACAAGATGTACGAATCATCACTTTATTATTCATGATAACTTTCATATGATACTTTAAAAGAGTTGATACTTATGCTACGTATCTCGTAGCAGGATTCTAGAATAAGTAACAAACGACAAGGATTGTAGCTTGATGATTGGGATTTTCAGATTGAAGAAGATTCTAATGAGAGTTGAATATCCTCGAGAGTTGTTTTCTTGGGCGGCAGAAAGTCCTACAGTGTACAAAAGCAAGCGTGTCTCAAGTTCGGCTTTCTCGTTGGCCTTGTTGTATCTTTTGAGCACTGATTCACATAATGTCCTTTCTTTCCACATGCATTACAAGTTACAGATATTGTTTGTAGATTGTTTCTAGTGGTTGGTCTTTTGTTTCTGTAGTTCTTGGTCAGATGACCTATCTTGTTGCAAGTTTGACACTTGACAGTGCAAGGACCTATGTGATGTAAGGTGCATCTTTCACATAAGGACGATTCTCTGTTTATCCATTGGTGCAGTATAACGTCTGAGGTTTCTTGTCTCCCCCCTCTATTCTGCTGTTGGTGGATAATCTTATGTTACGGTTGTTGGTATAGTTATTGTGATAGTTGTTGTTGTTGACGATGTTTCCCTTATCCTCAAGTTTTCGTTTGTGATCATTGGTTTCTTGCACAGAATCACGCTTTATTATCTGATCTATTAACCTCTAGGATATGTTGATGGCTTCCTCCAAAGTTTGAGGCTCGAGACAGATTGCATTTTCATTTTATACTCTGGGTTAATCCAGTGATGAGACTTCATAAGTTTCTCTGAGTTGCGTACAGGTTTGGGCATTATGACGGCTAATACTTGTATTCTCCTAATGTAGTTCTTAAGATCATTTCCTTTCACGGCCAAGTTGTAAAATTCGTCTTCCATCTTCTTGACTTCAGTTCGAGGGCAATACTTATTGGTTAAGAGCCTTTTCAATTCGGTCCAGGTGATTTGATTGGCTTGATCTATTCTGATAGGTTGAGCATGTGAATTCCACCAGGACAAGGCATCATCGGTTAAAGTACCGGTAGCATATGTCACTTTGTTTTCCTCGGCACAGTGGCTACGAGAAAATACCGATTCAGTCCGTTCAAACCAGTGAATGTGGATAACGCTTTCGTTCCATTGAAAGTAGATAGGTGACGCTATACGATCTTATTTATAGTTCCTTTTTTGCTTCAGGTGTTCCAGTAAGTTGGTGTTACTGTTGGGATGGTCGAGATTTAGTATTGGCAGCAGCTTGTGCATTCCAGGATGGCAGTAATACCTGCAATCAGTTGACGGATCAGCATTCCCCGAGTATTGTTGGTGTTGAAGATGTTGAATGTTCTTTGGGAGGCTTTCTATTAACATAAGAGAACATTTGTAAGAAGAGATGACCAGTTTTGAAAGGTAATAGAAAAATGTGATGTTTACGATTGCTTAAAGAGTAATGCTTATTTCTTTGAATTTTATGCACTTAGAAGTATGATTAATGAAGACGGAGATAATGATTGCAAATGATAGAGTTGATGATGAAGGAAAATAAGTTGGAAACCAATAAGGTAATAAAAACGGATTGCCTTTATTAAATAACTGGCCTTTTTTTAGTCAAGATTTGACAAGCATTTTAATTTATTCACACAATCCGTGGCTAGGATAAAGCTATAACTAGTCTAAGAGTTTGTTGATTTTGAACTGGTAGATGACATCCTAAAGATCTTCCTGATCCGTTTGGTGATGAGCTTGGATTTTCTCAATGATTTGTTCAAGATCAGAAATTCTGTAGTGAGCAAAGGCAATCTTGTCCTTTTGCCCTAATTTCTTCTTTTGAAGTTTGATAATCTGAGTGTAGATTCTCTTAAGTTTGGTCTTTAGTTTGTTACCATTAATACGTCCTTCTTCCATTCTCTCAATGCGGTAAAGATAGAGTTCATCTAAGTAATTCAAAATATCTTCGACTTGTTTCTCATGATGTTTCAGATACATCTTATCTGAACATTTTCCTATTTCAAATACTTGAGGTGAGGTAGGAGTATAAACTGAGAAGGATGGTGATCAACAATTAATAATGTTTGATCCGAGAGGAATTAGATTAACATAGTTAAGGAAGAAGATGGCGAATGGATTTACTTCTTAGGTGGTAATAGTTCTTCAGGAACAAAGAAATATCGGGGATCAAATAGTAGTGATGGTGGTAATACCAGAGATGGAGTCAAAATAGCTAGTGAAGTAATAGGATTTGGTGGTGAAATAGGTAATTCCATAACATAAAATGCTTGTACATCCTTTAAACAAGGTATACATGTAGAAAGGTGAGTTAAATATCTGGTGGATTCATATTATCTTTAGAGTTTCGAAGAGTTATAAGAAACTGCTTCCTGTTGAAGCTGGAATATAATATACGATGAGGTACGTAAGTATAAATTAAGAATATGTCATAACTGGAATAAGCATCCTACAAGATCGGGAAGTAGAGTGGTTGGAGAAGACATTGTTCTATTAACAACCCAATTTGTAAATACATAAGTTATTTATGATAATAGTTTTTTTAGATATTGTATCTTTTCATTCTTGTTTAAGGTTTGTGTGGAACGGAGGACTTTGTTGGATGAAAAGAAATATGGTTATAGTTAAGGTTTTGTACTTCGTTTCTATAACCATGGCATGATTCCAATCTGTAAACACCCCCCTTTTTTTCAACTATAGTCAGCGGAGCCTTACTCTGGGGTATAAAATCATGAGGCTAACACATTCATATCATAGAAAACGGCCCAAAGAGACGTTGTTCAAAGATACGTTATCTATTCAGTTAAAATCAGAGTTTTACAACGGCAGTCCCAAAATCTAGATAACTTACTAATGTGTATGATAACAAGTTTTAGCACATTTAAGGTCCATGCGACTCCGTGCCGTTATTGCTTAATTAATGAGATTAATATGCTAAAGAGTCATCACTATTGGGTTGAGTGAAATTCATTGGTTTGAATAAACGTTTGAATACAGGGGTCATGTGTAATAATTGTACAAACAAAATTATATGAAAATCGTATTGTTATGATTCTAGGGTCACATTAGTATATATACCCGTTATTTGTAATAATTGCAACGAATGCAATTATCATAGTAACAGTGTATTATTGCGTTATCGTCTTGTTTGGTCTGTTTGGTGTGATTTGGTCTTGGTCTAATTGGTCATGTTCCTTGTCTGGCCTAAGCTCATGGCACACAAACTGACTAGTGTATATATATACCTAAAATGATGTGATATATATATATATATATATCTATATATATATATATATATATATATATATATATATATATACTATGTTACCCATAAAGATTCACAAGCTAACAAGAATGATCCGGAGGTCGGGGAGGATTGAACAAATAGAAAGCCATATTATTAGTGAGAGAAAAGGGAAGATGTGTGTTTTCTAGAGAGAGAAAACACACACTCCTTATTACAAAATTATGGATTCCGCACCCCTACAAATGGATGTATGGAGGGGATATATATAGCCCAGGACACGATCTACTTACTAACTTCGACAATTCTAGTCTCATGAGTGGTCGTGCTAATTATAAATACTAATGTAATTCGTATTAGCGACAGATTTTAAGGTTAACCAAATCTCCCACATGTTGTGTCTCTTTCTTCATACTCCTCCGTATACGATGTGTTGAAGATATTCTGACTTTTTGACGTTTATGTTTTGCCTTGTTTTGGTTCCTTGTCTTGTTTGTAGGGCTTTGTTCATTCATGCTTTGTGATCTTGATCTTGAGCCTTTATCTTTTGACTTTAAATTCTTGAGATCGTTATCTTGCATCATCTCCTTGACTTGAATCATCTTGATTTGACTTTCTTGATCAACTTGTGCTCTTGACCAACATGCTCTACTCTTGTTAACTTTTGTTTGACATTTTTGGCATTATAAATTCATACCAATCTTCCCAATTGATGTTACTTTAATTTGCCTTTGAGGCTCTTTGATAGTGGGGGAGATAGAATCAACTTCTTGATGTTTGAACGATTGACTTTGAAGCATTGAGTATGAGGCATGTGTTTATGGAATTTGACTTCCTGGAATGAGGCTACAATACCGTCGTCTAAACCTGAAATAAGACAGTTAGCAATAAAAGATGAATTTGGCTTTGTCATTCATCTTGAGTTTGGTTGCATTAACCTCCGGTTTCCCGTTTTATAGTATAAATACTATACCTGTGATCAGGTAGATTCAAAGAATCTCCTTGACAGGGTTTCCAGCTCAAAGCGTAGGATCTTCTAACACAGATGTATTAGATTCACTATGCTTGCTAGTTCTCTTTACTGGGTACGTCTCAAAGCAGTACAACACGGATTGTTACTATCTTTCTGATTTAGTCGTCAATTCATGTACTGACCAAAATCGATATCCAGTTTTTCAACAAGCTGATTATATAATAATCTTGTAGTACCTACCAAGAGCTTGTTTGATGTTGGCTCAAGCAGGATTTCCATCTTCACTATGAATACTTAAGTATCACTCAGATGTTCTGGCAAGATCTCAAGGATAATGCGTAGGACTCTTTGTTACAACATGTGAACTTTGTGGTGTTCAACAAGGAGTATTTTGGATCATTGTGTATCCTAACTGAGATTTATCTTTGATCTCGTTCTGGCTCTAGACTCGATTTATTCACTTTGGTTTTAGTAATCGGAGGCTGGAGCTGACTGCCACCTATTCAATATCAACAATCTCGGAGTGAGATGTCAATAGATAACGTGTGTATCTCCGTGACAAATGAGACAAGTTTCTTTTGAGAGAAACCCGAATGGCTGGGAAGGGTTGTGCATTGCATCACTGGGTCCATGATGTCGTCTTCAATATCAACAATCATCTGTGTGATTTTGATAGATTATGTATTGACCCGGTTTCTGCCTAGTGTGTTAGGAGTCGGAAAGGTTATTTCTATTTTCACCCTTTATCAAACATTTCTTTTTTCATTCTTCAACCCTTCAATGCTTACCAGTAACATCATTACTAAACACCTTGTTGTGTTTGTCTTCCAGTGTTAGCTCAATCTTAGTTGCAATTTTTCCCTTATAAACATTCTTCTCCAATAATACCTGAGGACAGTTATTTTAATATGAAGTTGTCTTGGGTAGTTCTTCCGGTTCTGGTTGGATCGTAAGGTCTTATACCATACCTAACCCTTAAGACTTCAGATTAGTCGTGAAATTAATAGGCTGTTGGGTATGAGATCGAACCTTAAAAACCATTTTCTGACATTGTATTTTCAAAATACTCCCCCTTTCAATTTTGCTTCGAGTGATTCGAAATTGTTTAGAACATGAAGGTTAGAGTTGCACTTAGAGTCTTAAAGATCACCTTCTTTCCTATTCTATTTTAATTACAAAATTTTCTTCCCTTATTTTTAAAATAATAAAATATTGTATTTGAAATACCAATTGATTCAATTTGAACATGAAAAAATTCCTTGGGTGAGAAAAAATTATACCACGATATTGCTGAATTTAGATTACGATTTGCTCCCCTTCAACTGTATATGTGGGATACAATATTTATTAAAAACTTGACATTGGAGTGAAAAATTGATATGACACCTCCAAAATGTTGAAGTCGGAGTGTGATGCCGTAGTGGAACAATGTTTATTAATATTTGACATTATAAGTTTCCAAAATTTTTATTTCACAGATGTGTTTGGATACATTAAATTGACATTTATGTGATTTACTCCAAACACATTTAAAAAGGCTTTGTTTTAAAAAGCTCCCCTCAGAAATTGATTCACCTATTATGACATTCGTCGTACGACAATTCTTTGAAAATTATGCGAGGAAGGAGTGTGAACACTCAATTTTAACAAAATACACTTTTTATGGAAAAAAGACACAATATTTTTTGTAGGACAATTTTGACATTGAAATGTTCTTTTTGAAAAAATTGTGTTCAAACGATTTTTAAAAACTTGATGAGACTTATCTTTATTTTAGTGTAAGCGCATGAGGCGTACACTTCCCTATTACATTCGGGACCGAGTTATTGCAATGAAATGTACATATGTCATTCACTGTAATTAGAATTGACTGTTTGAGAGCTTTGAAATCTCTCGCTCGGAACTTCATTTACACGACAGTGTCGATGTTAATCATACATTTTCTAGGTACGTTATTGTTATCGATTCCATGAAGAATGTCATGAAGATTATTTTTGGTTTTTTAGAACATTTTTTTTCATTGGTGATTTATATATTTGGTTTTTATAGGTTTTATATTTTTTCTTTTTTACTTTTTTCTTGGATTTATATTTTTGTATTTTGCTTTTTCAAAATTTTTATAAATCAAAATAATAGAAGGAATAAAAATAATTACAAATCGAAGTTTCCATCAGCAGTGTCAGTTGTAGCTTATGAGTTGAAGTGGATGAAGTTGATCAGTTGTGTTGGTGTTTATTTGATGCCATCAGTAGTAGTGATGCGGAAGACTTTAAAACAACTTGATTTTCTCCATTGAAAATATTCATCGCAACAAAGGGATCGATTATCAAATCCAGCTCATTTTGACGTTGTTACTGTCTCAGCTTGCTGATGAACTTCTGTTGGACACTGTGGTGCGGAGGTTGAAACGTTTTGTTCAATACGTCATTTGACATTGAGGTTTGAGGCATGATCTGTTGTGAACAGACGTCCTTTACTCTTGTTCAATAGGTTAGAATTCCTTGAAGCCCTGGTTTTATGAGATATCAGTCTTTTCAGAACCAACACTCGAGTTCTTCCATTTTTGGATTGAAGATGTATCTGCACTTTCGTTAGAGTACCTGCACTGACTTCATGAGTTTGCGCACTTCTTATTGTTTGTTGATATCTGCATTTGAACCATTTGGGGTTCACTGTCAACCTTGGTTGTGTAGGAGTGAATATCTTTCACAGTTGGAACATCTAAGGGGACCAACAGTCCTAATAAATTTTTACGTCGGTTTCACCTTAGACAGATTATGAGTGTCATTGTTTTTCATGCACAGGGAAGTCTTTTTGATTGTAAAAAACCTATGTCATGTTGGGGTCTGTCTTTCTGGTTCTGGCATTTCCTTATTTTGCTCCTTCGGGTTTGGTTTATGTTTGTTGTCTTATGGTTGGTACTTAGAAGTGAGTTTACTTCCTTAAGGAGTTTTGTTTTACATGCATCATGATTTGCATTTAGACACACTTTGACATGTAGAACAACAACAAGTTTTTCGGAAATCTGAAATAAAAACTTAGAACTCTTAAGAGTGATCTGCTTAGGACAGACGTTATCGTAACGCGACTACCTTTGATACATGCAAACTCCATTGATGTTTATTGTTTCTCCTAGGTTTTGGTTTGCTTCCCAATTCAGCTGATGCGGTGAAATCTAGAGAAGGCATACAATAGTTTTTGAGTTCCTATCTCTTTCTTGTGCACTTTTTCTAGCGTCATTAGATTCGTGATATGAAAACATGTCTTTTGAACTAATCTGGCAGTCTTAGAACTATTCCTTGATGAGCTAGATGCATCACGTGATCAGTTTTTTGCAAAGGCGGATTATGTTTTCTTAGGCAAATAATGTTGAGTGATTGGTTTTGACAAATTGTTATTCACATCAACTTGGGAGGCAAACTGTTGTTTTGACATTTAAGGCCTTTCAGATTTAAACGCATTCGGTTGTCTAACAAACTGATGGTTTTAGTGATGGTAAAAACCCGTTTCCCAAGACTGATGTTTTGTCAAACTTAGTAATCTACACTATTTAATTTTAACTTCCTTAGTCTCATTTTTTAAAGCAGCAATGCAAAAATATTTCCTGTATCTGAGCTTTTATATTCAGCATTATTTGCAAAGCAAGATGTTGTCTGTTCTGTTAGTCTTTGATCTCGTTGATTTTAATAGATTCATATAATCTCTGTAATGTTTGTTTCAAGTCTAATTTTACCTTAGTAATGTAGACACACTATGTTCTATTTGATGTTCATTGTTTCAAGTACATCAATTTCCTTTTCAAACTTGGCTTTATTACTTGTTTCATTCAAAATTTGACCATGTTGCCCTGATTTTAAAGATTGATTTTGATATTTAAGTTCGAGAGCAATGCAATGTGCTTCCATTCTTGAAAAATCTTTTTGAAATTAGGCAACTGTCTCTTTGAGCAAAATATTTTCAGGACTTCGAGGTGATTGTTTTGAGTATTCATTTGGTCTGGTTATCAAGTGATGTATCAAGCATGGACTTTTAAAACTTGACATGTTTTCAGGATACTGTTCAGGATACTGGTCAACCCTACCTTCATTAATGATTTCAGGTTGCTCAGTATGCTGTTGTCCGATAGCAAAGATATTACATTCAACAGTCAATTGTACCTCAGCCATTGGCTCTTCATCATATATGGGTCTGATATCTGCATCATCAGCATCTGTATCATTCCCTGACCTGCTGTTGTCATCTTGCACTGTTGAGTCTGTCCTAATGCTTTCTGTGTCAACCAAATCAGCATCCAATGCTTTACCCGTATCAATCTTACTCTCTTGCGTCTGCATCTGTCTTTTATTCACCCTTCTTTCATACTGTCTTTGATGACGTGTTCTTTCAGCAACAGACTTCTTAACATTACCCAGGTGTTGGAGTAGTGTATCTCTGAAGTGTTGAACCTCGATTCCAGTGTATTCAACAAAGTACGTGTCTGTCATTTGACTGTCATAATCCAATGTAAACTTTGAATCGATGAACTTTTAGAACTGGTTGTTTACCACCCAAAAGGCTATCATGGATCCATCTTCTTGAAATTCATCTTTGTCAAGTTGCTTTTGTAGTTGATCTACGTTGAGGGGCATTGTTCTTGTGAAAGTATCAACATCTTGACCAAAGAGTGACATGAATGCCCATTTAAATCCATGTTCGATCCGAGTGCCTTTTAAGCTATCTTTTGAAAGAACTTGAAGGTGTGAATGAAGAGATCAAAAATATGCCATGCATCTTTCTTTTGCTTTTGACATCTTGTATTTGATTGCATGCACATCTTTGGTTTCAAAATTCAAGCTGCATTCCTTTACTAATTTGCTGGATGCAGTCTCTGAATTACTGTCTTCTTTCTCAGAACAAGTGTCTTGTATGACAACTAAATCAACTTTCAATGAATCAACATTCAATGCTGGAATTGGAGTTGAATGATCTTCTTGTGTTTGCATCAACTTCTTTTGTTTCAACAATTGTGGAGTTCGTTGTTGATGAAGAATTAACTCAAGCATGTATTTCCCGAGGGAATCCATGTTAAAGATCATTGCATCGTAAAATGATTGAGCATCATATCTTGTATAATTCTGCATACGCGCTTTTAATTCTGAATTGAAAGCATTTTCAAACGTTGTTCTGAGATCAGTCAAAGTAGTTGTGCAATCAGTCCTAGAAAGTATATCTTTAGTAAGATGTTGTTCTAGTAAATCCAAGTCTTGAGAGAACGTTCTCTTGAAGATAGGCATCGTGCCATAATCTTGTAAAGTTTCTGAGAGAAACTTAAATAGAGACTTGATTTCTTTAAGACTGTGCATGCATCTACTTCTTGAAAGTTGTGTCTTCTCTTGAATGTTAGAATTTGAACACGAAGAAACTGTGACATTCTGAAGAACACTTGATGTTTGAGTTTGCAAATTGGTATTTGAATTTGACATTATGAATGATGTTGTTGTAAATGGATATCGGATCTTAAGTGTTATGAAGTGATTGATTGTGGTTTTAAATGAATTAACGTTCACGGGATTTTACAAATCTTTGATTAAAACCGAGAAAAGAATCGTATCTTTCGCGGGATTTTACAAAATCAAGAAGAAACCGTGAATGAATAATTAATTGACATTTCAAGTATGATTAAGTTGATTGTTGGTTTGATTGGTTGTGTTTGTTGTGTTGAGTAATTGTCCTTTTAGTCCGAATTAAAGTCCAACACAAATTCCAAAAAAATGAAAAATGTCAATAACTCATAGTAAACGAGGGTTTTGGGCCTCGAAAAATCCGTAACCAGCTAAAGGGTGGTTACAGCGTAATCCGTCTCGTTTTTCTCTTCGATTTGAGAGGTCACGGGCCTGAAACGGACTTACGGATCAAAAGTTATGGCAGTTTTACTGAAACCCTTTTCTTCACACAAGATTTCTAGACAAAACGCAGTGCTATTTGTCAAAACGCAACTATCTTTGATCAAAACGCAGTCACTTTTCTTAGTCAAGACGCAATCACTTTTCTTGATCAAAACGCAATGAAACTTGGTCAAAACGCAATTGGTCAAAACGCAACGAGTCTTGGTCAAAACGCAAGTTACAAGGAGTTGAATGCTTCTTTTTGTAAGTGACTAATTATAAATAAATAGGCTTAAGTATATAACATACGTACAAACACGTTTCTTTCAACCCGTTCCTTAATCATTATCATTATTACCTTCATTATCTGTTCATTTCAAAATCTGTATCTCACGTGATTAGCAACTCTCTTATAATCATTCCTTGACATCACTCATTACATGATATCCGTATTCTAAAATTTTTGTTATATTCTGCAACATAATAACAAGGAAACACACAAGAATCTATACAATGTCAAATGATTTCAATACCACTAGGTATGAAAATTTTGACAAAGACTTGTGATAGTATTCTTATTTGATGTTGACTTTTAAAGGTTAATGAATAGCGATTCTTTACGATCAGAGTAGCGCAGCAGAAGCATGGTGGGCCCATAACCCACAGGTTTCACAAATCAAAGTATTTCATCTACCCAGGTTCTATCAGGATAATCTTAGAGAGAGAAAGTAGAGAGAGAAAGATGGAATATTAGATTAGAGAGAGAATGGAGGATTACAAGTGAAGTGAAAATGTAACCAACACCCTTCACCAAGTGTGGTGAAGGGATTTTATACCCTAGCCTTCTAGTTGGCTCATGGGCTTTCTTAACGGGCCGGGCTTGGCTAAACTTGGGCTTTGAGCCCGAAACAAGGACAATATTAGATTACACAAACTTATTTCCGGATCCTACATTGCTACAGCTCAGACAGTTTCCACCATTAAGCGGACCTCCACAATACGAGCAACCAAAATGGTTATACGAAGACATGTATGTTTATCATCTTAAATCCCACAATGAGAGTAGTTAGGGTGTAAAATGAGTTTGAATACATACCTTGTATTTGTCAAAAAAAGTCCGCCTACAGAAATGAGACAGAAGCATTAAACCTTGGCAAGAAACATTTTCTATGATATAGAACACTTCAGATACAATTATGTATAATCCGATATAAGCAATATAAGCAACACCGAACCATAAATTTATAAGTACCTGATGTTAGTCGTTTTTACACGCGTTTATCAAATAAACCCTCAGATATAATATATATATATATATTTAATACAAAATACATATACGTATACGCAAGCAAAGTATCATACACATTATTCTTAGGAAAGAATAATAAGTAATTAACACGGGTATCGTTTTCCTCGGTGAGAGGTGAATGGAAATCTACGTTCAAGTTGTAAATCGAGCTTGATTGTCATTCAAGTTTTTGGTTTTGGTTTTATAC
This sequence comes from Tanacetum coccineum, assembly GCA_026074375.1. Lineage (NCBI taxonomy): Eukaryota > Viridiplantae > Streptophyta > Magnoliopsida > Asterales > Asteraceae > Tanacetum > Tanacetum coccineum. The sequence goes on from BQNB010060822.1 coordinate 30,504, forward strand.
TATTTTCTTTACTAAAATGTTAACTACGCTTAATTAATTCTAAGATTAATTCTACAAGTTTATACTAAAATTGATCTAAAAGATATAAATGTCAATATGGCTTAAAAAGTATAAATGGACTAATATGCTTGATAAGTGATGTGAAATGTTTATACAAGGGTGAATTTAGGTTTAATAACAAATTAATCTCCTTAGAAAACATAATTTTCTCACAACGTTAGTTTATTTTGAAAACGATCTCTTAAAAAGAAAATAATTACTAGATGTGGAATTTAATTATTCTCTGGATTTTTCCCTTTAAACAGTCAACTCACAAATCTAAATAATCCGACAAATTATTAATTTCTAAACCTTATATAAGTCCAAACTTAATTCCAATTAACAAAATGTCACTTAAAAAGCACTAATAAAACTACTCGCTCTATAATAAGTAAATAAGCAAATGCAAAATATTTCATAGTTATCTACAGTAATTAATTGAAAAATGGTAGAAAATGGACCGAATTGAAAGACCCACAATTAACGTAACCCACCGATTTATTTTAGTAAAACAAATAATCAAATTCGATCAAGCTAAATAAACCCTTAAGCTCCGCGCCTCATGAGATGACCGGTACCAAAAGCAATAAAACAAAATTGTTAACAACCATAACAGTTATATCAATTCTACATTTGCAATCTTAATTTATCAATTGCCCCAACGTATTAATCACAAACCCAACGTGGCCCAATCAACATTCAAAACTCAAACTAAAATGCCTAATTCTACGCAGGCTCACTAGAATCGATTATAAGCCCAAATTAGAACATTACTACCTAACGCAGTCAATTTGATATTTTTGAGCAAGTTTTGAGCATAAGAAACTTCAATAAGCTAACAAACTGAATAAGCCGAACACCACAAGCTTAATCGAAACACTTAAAATGAGATTAAGCTTTCGATTAAGCTAAAACAATGTTAGCTCGAACCAAATTAAGATAAGCAAAATTAGCAATAAACTATTACTACTTAAATAGCCAATAAACTCTAACTAAATCAATAAGCAATCAAGATATTAAACTAACTAAAGAAGACAAATGAAACAACGAAAAAGCTAGCACAAATCTAATAAGCTAATAAGATCTAATATTAATAAGCTACAACGAAACAAAGAGAAAACATGAACACTCGAGCCCTTAACACACGAATTTGAATGAGATGTAACAAGCTAACAAGATTTAAACTATATAAGCTCTTAAACGAAATGAATAAGCTATAAAACAACTTATTCGATCCAAGTGAAAAGCTTTTTAAGATAAATACAAACTTATCAAAAAAAGTAGCTACATGTAAACTTATTATTTATGCTAGATATCGAAAATTATTTTGGAAATAGGAATTTGAAATCGAATAAGCTTTTTGAAAAGATTATTCGACTTACATTTTTTTCAAAAATAAGCTCAACATTAAGCCGGATAAAAAGCTATAGGTTTAGCTTATGCTTTCGATAAGCTTGAAAAAAAAATAAGTACTTTAAACATAAAACATAATCTTCATTCAACTAATAATAAGCTTGTACAATATCCTCAATAAGCTGTTGTAGAACAAAAATAAGCAGAAAAATTTAATAAGCTTAAACTATTGATAAAAAGAAAGACAAAAATTATAAACTAAATCCTACTCCTAAAGCTAACTGCTCAAAAATGAGAGGGAGAGATCCATTTATAGCCAAAGAGGAGGGGTAGGAAATGTAAATATTGCACCGACTCAAAATAAATGAACCAATCATTAGCTTCCATCCTCGTACCCTCGGATCGCCGAATTAGCAACCGGTCCTTTGATGATACGTGGCCATTTATTTTGCTTCATATCAACGCAAACATTATTGTCCATTTGATTTCTTTTCATTGCAAACAGAAATGAGGAATATATATATGTTTACTCCGCCACTTGTCTTGATATTTCTTGTCCTTTCCAACATGGTGGTAGATCACATGACATATACTCATTTAATTTTGTGGCATGTGATAGTGACACAGGGTGACATCACTGTTGTTTATACATAACATATTTATTTGGGCTTTTAGCTTTAATGTTGGGCTTTTGACAGTTTGGGCTGGTCCGGCCTATATAAATGGGTAACGAGCTGGCCCAATAAGATTCGAAAGCACCGTTTAACTCATTTTCTCGCGCTCTTTTCAGTGGTATGCTCGGGGTCCTTTCACGACTTTGTTTTGGCTTTGAGAAATAATTAAACTTGACCAAAGTAAACCAGATAATTCCTGTTTTTGCACCGTTTTCAATCCTTTTACCCGCAAGACATAAAAAATACCAAACAAACATATTTGCAATATAATAAAGCATATTTTAGTATTTTTAGTCCAATTAATAGTGTTTTACGCAGTATAAAAGATGTATGTTTTAGCAAACATCAGTACCTAATTTTTAAGCAGAAAGGACAACATCTCAAACATTTCTGCCTTCAAACTCATAAACGCAAAGTGCTGGTGCAAGGCCAAGTTTTGAAAATCTCCTGACTGTACTGGTTCCATCCCAGCTTTTGTCTAAAACCCTCCTAACATTACCCTGCAGAATCAGATACATCACAAATAATATCTGGTCATAATATTTCCTTTAAGTTGTTGTATTACTAAGAACCGTCCATAAGTTTTTTTATCTCATCCTCGTATTAGAAACACCACTTTATTGCATATATAAGTTTATAATCAGATAGGCTATATTCGTCTTCATTCACATCTTTCAAATCCCATGTCCTTTCCTATTTAGTTTTAGGCTCCGTAAAGCATTAGTTAATACACAATTACAAATACTTCCATGCTGTTTAGCATGCCCTTATACGCTTTCTTTAGTAAGCCATGTAAAAATAACATGAACTCCGACCCGATAATGAAAGGGCAAACGTGTTATGGTCGAAATAACCTAAGTGCACCTTTCCAAAACCTCCCACACCCAACAAATTATGTGGACTATATTATACCAAGGTAAAAACCCATTCTTAAGGAGCTTTAGCATAACTCTTTTTGCTATTCTAAAAGCTAATAAGCACATTATTAGAAGTTTTAGACTAAACTTATCGCATTTTGATAATAGAATAAGGTAAAAAGCACCTTACTTAGGCTTAGCCAAACACCCCTTAAAATACTTATACATACATATAATCACACATAAATATCCATTTGACTGTAAAAGAGAAGAAACGTATATGAATAACAGGCACTTACTAAGAGGCCCACAATCATGCTCAAAATAACAACTTCCTTCTCCCCAGCCTTCAAAGAAACCACGCTCTTAAGGGTGAAGGGTAAAACGGTACTGTTTCTAATTCCGCTAGCTGAGAAGGACCAAACAAACAACATAAAAGCTTACGCGTGGGTAAAATAGATTATCTAATAAATTAAATTAGAGTCATGGTTCGTGCAAGAAGTTTTAAACAATCTATATTACCAATGAAGCACAAACCATTAACATGAGAAAGGATGCAACTTTTTAATGTAAACGCAAAGTGGTAACTTCAGTGCTTTTAACCCAAACATTTCAGCCAACACATTATATGCATAGTCAAAAATCTTAATCACCACCAAAAATCCAACCCACACGAACCATTATATGTTGCAAACCCTCGTCTGTTATCTTGATGCACTTGCATAATCCAACCTAAATCAAGTTTTTTATAGTGTTGGTTTTTTTAATACTCGTGTCAGTGTTTTTTGTGTAAAATTACATCAAATCAGCAAATAGAGACACATCGGACCAGAGGGACAGTCATGAAGACTACGGTGCAAGCTTCTTTAGAAAACCCAAACACACGACGGCGTCATTTTTTAAGGACTGATGAATGATTCTGGATGCCTGGATAATTTCAGGAATGATGTGTCTTTAATTTAAAGACACGTATGAGGCATAATTTGAAGACACGTATGAGGCCGAAAAAGAAACATTGCAATAGAGACATGTATCAGTATCAGGGAAATAAGACGCGGTGGGTGGGTGAAACTATATGAAAAAAAGGACCCGGCAATTTTGGGATAACAAATAAGCCCAAAACTACATCGTTTTAGCCGGCTATTGAGTGTTCATATAATTATGGATGAGTAGCTAAGGCATTTATATTAGATGAAAAAACTTCTTATTCAAGATAAAAATTCAAATTTCTTTGAAAACCGAAGAAAACTGAAGATGAGATGCATTATCAAAATCCTAAGATGCCATAAAGCACCTAAAAGGGGTATAGCACCAGTAATCACGGTAAGTGTTGAGCAATAATAAAAATGGTTTTATAAATCTACATTGATCATTCGTTAGAATTCTTTATGAGAGTTTATAACTTAGATTCACCTCCAGTTTTCCATTTTGAAGTCTCAAGATCAAACTATGAATTAAGGATTATAATTTATTAACTTGTAGTTTAGGGAGGTGATTTACACACTTTTATTTTTTATTGGGACACTCATTGTACAAGCAGATAAAGCATTGTATGAACTCTGATACAATTATGTAATGCACAAATGAGAGTGTCCTAATCAATTTTTTAAGTGTGCAAATCAATTCCCTGTAGTTTAGGATTAACAAATTCTTACTCATGTCTGTTAACGTGGGATAAAAATGTATTTAAGCAAATCAACTAAAAGATGTTAGACATTGAATAAATCCATTTATTATCCAGCCATAATATATAGTACAAGACATAAGCAAATCCTAATGGACCCAACCCACAAACTGGGCTTGGGCCTAATCCATCTAATACTCCCCTGCAGTCCGAGCGACGAAATCGCAAAAACTCAGACTGGAGAGAAAACACAAAATATTAAAGCTAAGTAAAACCTAATTTACAGCACCATCTTTATATCGTAGCAAACAGCAATAGAAGCGTCACACACATGGACATCAGTAGTTGTTGAATAAATTCGCCAACATGCGGAAACAAATCTTCAAGTGAACTGATAAACATAGATAAAACAAAGATTTTTTTTATACGGGATAACCCAAAGTATCCCGAAACATAAAGGATAACACAAAGTATCCTAAAAATCATGTGGATTTGTGACCTAGCACAAATCACCAACACAAATAACAATCGTGTGGATTTGTGACCTAGCACAAATCACCAACACAAATAAAAATAAACAATAAACAACTATAACTTTTGTTTTTTTTATCAAACAACTAAAATAAAGATAAAAAATAAAAACAAACATGTAGCTCGGCCTCTAATCTTAACAACATACTTGCTTCCACCTTAGAAGCCATAGTTGACATGTGCAATCGTGCTTGAACTTTCCACACTCATCGCAACTAAGAACCAATCTTGAAAAGAAGGATTATTTGATAATTAAGAGGGTTTAGGGTTTGACGAGGTGGTTTTGAGGAGGCGGCTTAACGTAGCCACCTAGGTCTGAGGATCAGACCCGCTCTAATACCATGTTAGATATTGAATAAATCCTGTTGGTATGATTTATTATTCAGCCACAATATATAAAGTACAAGACATAAGAAAACCCTAATGGACCCAACCCACAAACCGGGCTTGGACCTAATCCATCTAATAAAAGGAAGTTCAGAAATAACTCATAATGTATTAAAAAGGCGAACTTCAGAACGAAATGGGTCGATTGGGTCAAAATATTTCCAAACGTCCAAGTTTCAAAGTATCTAAATACATTATTTATCAACCCAATTTGCCACCTCCATTTAAAAGTAATGTGGCATTGATGTACCTCACAACCTCTTACCTCTATTCCGCAATGCACATAGACCATTATGCGTGGTTTAAATATCATAGTGTCAGGTTTGATAAAACTGAGCCTCAACAAGCACAAGCACAAACACAAACACAACCATGTTGGAATATGTCCATCGTAAATAATATATGTTCGAATTATTTATTCGAGCCCAAGGGGACGCACACGTTATTACGTAAACAATGTTTAATTAGTGTTTTTAGTAAACGATAAATAAATATATTAGTTAAATGTTTAAAAGTTAAACATTAAGGACTAATATGCAAAACGGGAAAAAGAAAAGTGACGGTTTCTATAACACCCCCAAATTGGGTCGCAGCGGAATAAGGGTCCGGGAATACCTAATTGTCATTTATCGCGAAACGTAAACGCTTTCACGTATCCGATAAAATAACTTATGAAATGTTAATAATTATCCTCAAAATAATTACTTAACATTTCATAAGTTATTTTATCGGATACGTGAAAGCGTTTACGTTTCGCGATAAATGACAATTAGGTATTCCCGGACCCTTATTCCG
>BQNB010060823.1:0-36763 GCA_026074375.1 Tanacetum coccineum
AGTACTAATCCCACTAGCAGCACAAAGATATATATGAGCAGTATTAAATGTATTCTAGCAGTACAAATGAATACCATAATTTCCAATGAGACCACGTCCAATAATCTATTAACAACTTCCGATAAACCAAGAAAAAATTATGGGAACCAAAAACCAATCCCTAAAAATTAGATATTTCATATCAGATCCATTCCCAAACATGCTTCAAGTCAAACAACATCTTTCTTTTATTATTATACCATAACCAAGATCTGTTTATAATTATATCTTTATATCTGTATATCTGTTTGAAAACAGTAATCATGAAACCATACGAATTCAAACATCTACTGTGATAACTTTCATAATAATCAGTTCGCCAAACAAAACCAATGTATTGTGTGATTCTTCATTTATTCGAACCCAAATCACACAATAAATAAACATTCACAGCTAAACATGATCATCAGCAAACATTCTACTTTATATCTGTATATCTGTGTGATTTGGGTTCGAATAAATAAACATTCTACTTTATATCTGTATATCTGTTTGAAAACAGTAATCATGAAACCATACGAATTCAAACATCTACTGTGATAACTTTCATAATAATCAGTTCGCCAAACAAAACCAATGTATTGTGTGTTTCTTCATTTATTCGAACCCAAATCACACAACAAATATACATTAGCTAAACATGATCATCAGCAAACATCAGACCGAATAGCAGCACTAATATATAACCACTGTTTAAGGATACCTTTTTTTTAAGTATCCAAATGACACCTTTTTAGTGACACTTTTTATGTTACTAAATTGTCACTAATTCTTTATTCTCCTTCCTCCCATTCTTTTTGTAACACTTTTTAGTGTCAGTAAACTGTCACTTTGTGAGAAATCTTGGCAGTATTAAAAATTAACAAGCAGTACTAACGAGATGTACCTGATATTGCTACAGCAGCAATATTAATATATATCAAGACCATTAACACCATAAATCTTGACGATCCATAAGCATCCTTTGTGTCAATTATTCTTGGTAGCATTAACATCAGATCTATGGACAAAAGAAACAACATCGTCACAAAGTTCGAAACCCTTTTACTTGCTGCTTCTTTGAACAATGACATACCTGTTGTAACTGCTGCTTCTTATATCTTTTTCCTTCATAGAACCGATTCTAAAAACACCTTGTAGATCCTAGATCAAGAGCCACCAAGCTCTGATACCAATTGTGAAGATCGTTCAGGCCCATCTAGGATATGTTTTACAGATAATATTAATATGCAGCGGAATATAGAGAATAGTATATTATCAAACAAGGTTTTTATTCTCATACGTTTCCACCTTGCCTAAATTTTATACCTTAGAGCTACTAACTAACTAACTATTAATCTAACTACTAACAAAACGTGTACACATACATGTTTTGCTAGACTCTCATTGGGAGAGTTCTATGTTTTCTGGATGCCTAAAACTATATGCCTGATATCTCTTTCTATACTAGAGATATCAAGGTTTACAAAGGATAAGAACAAATTACAAAAGATAAGAACAAATAATATCTTCCTAACATATAATATTATCTTCTGTATCTTTATCTTCTTAAGGAGATCTTTTGAAATTTTCAAAATCTTCCATCTTTTGAAGAATGCTTCTTTTGCATTTAAGTCCTTTTGTTTCATTTTTTTTTATTTTGTCTCATCAAATCTATATCAAAGAAATCCCAACAATTTTGTTATAATGGTTAGTCCACTATCCAAGTTCTTTTACTAATTGATTAAGGAACGTACTCGTTGGGTCGAAGGTCACGCCGTCCAAAACTAAGGCTCACTAATTTAAAGGCAAAGATAGGATTTATTGTGATTCCAATTGGTCCAGGTTAATATAAACCATGAAATGGAGGAGCTATCCTAGTATCCATAGAATAAACTTGGTAAGTCTCACTAGAACCTGTTGAATGAGTAGGTCACATATTCAAAGCAACATAAGACAGTATGAGGTGATAAATATAAAATTAATTAATCAACGATAAAATTTTAAGCAATCCAGGGATTAAACAAACAAAAACAATTGAATCTTGAATCTTCATTAAAGTGGCTAATACCCAAGGGTATTAGCCCATAACCATTGTAATAATACAAGTATAATCAAACAACCAAGGTAAACTAACCAAGTTAACGAACAATACCAAAAATCGAATGATTAGAAGAGTATAGGAATTACACGGTGTCTTCTATGGAATTAGTTTTGATGCTTGACCTTGGCTGCTCTTTGTTTCTTTAGAAAATTGACTTTTATGTTTATGGTATAGAGAATATGATTTAGCACACCAAAAACTCGTTTTTGAGTCTTCTATTTATAGTCTTTGAAATTGAGTAGATACGCCGTATTGAGTGAGGTCAATACAGCGTATTGGGGTGTATTCCTTAGAGTGCACGCTACGTTCACAATCAATCAGTAATATATTTCCTTAATTACATTTAATGCAGGATCTTTGATTGTTTGACCAGCTGGATACGGCGTATGTATTAAGCAGGATACGCCGTATTGGGAATTAAACATACGCGTTTTCTTCTGTAGTCCAGGCGCTGATACGCCGTATCTTCTTTACTGGATACGGCGTATGTAGTCAGAAATAAGTAATCTTCAAATATTATCATTTAAGCTCCAAAATGTGCGTCTTTTAGCTTATCTTCACAATGTACTCCATAATTACTGCAAAGAACAACTTTAAGCAATTAAGTAACAATTCTTGTAATAATTATATAAAAGTGGGTAATTTACTTGGGATAAATGATGGTATAAAAGTAACGTTATTTGATATCATCAAATATCCCCCTACTTGAATCCTACTTGTCCTCAAATAGACTCTAGAAATTTATTGAAAATGTATCCCAACCGAAGTTAAGGATTTTTCCTTAAAGCATTCTTTTATTAAATCACCTGTACAAAACCAAGCACCTCACGAAATATGGGAATGAAAACACTCAGATCACTCAATTAATCTAGAGTGTAACATTTAATAGGTACGCTTAATTGCTTAGTTGTGATTAGTTTTCTATCATATGCTTGGCAAGGATACACATCTCCACCACTAGAGCTAAGGAGTAACAAGTCAAAAAGTAAATTGGGTTAATAGGCTTAATGGTTGACCATTCTAACAATCTTTCACCAAAAGTACCGCACCAACAAGGCAGCTGAATCATACATACATGGTCGTAATGACGAAATAGACATGTATAATTCGATCACATCCTCATTCGAGTTTAACCAGGGGCTAGGACGAAGAATGATATGGGGTATGGATAATCTAATTTCACCAAAAGTAATAAACCAACAAGGCAGCTGAATCACGCATACATGGCTGTAACGATGAAATAGACATGCATGACTCGATCACATCCTTGTTCGAGTAAAACCTAAGGTTAGTTGCTAGGAAAGAGAAGTAAATTGTTGTTAAATAAAATTCACAAAACAAATAGATTAAGCCTGAACAAATAAGGTATATAGTTGCTAGTAACTTTCTCGACCGTTCCATGATAAAGACTCAGAAATATATACAAACGTCTCGATCATATAAATGACAAAGACAACCTAAGTTGGCATTCCCATAACGGTCAACTTCCTAATCATCCAAACTTATACATACTTTTACAAGGCAAGCGGTGATATCGAACACTTTTTGTACAAAACTATACATCGTTGATTTTTAACACATATCAACGAATAATCGATCCTTCAAATAATTTATTAGTTTTAAGCTCAATGACCGACTATCAATCTTTCCTTCTCTTTTTTGATGCAATTTTCCATTTTTCTATTTTTTTCATAAAATAACAATACGAATCTCGGTGTAATTTCACCGTCTTCACCATCATAATTCATCCAGATAATTTTTCTTTAAACACTTCATCTTCGAATATAGCACATAATTGAAAAAGTTGAAAAATACACGAGCTACATACTTTTATATTCCCATTGCATTGTGCAATTTCCTGACCTAGCCAGAGATAGAAAATTTCACTTTGACACAGGAACTACAAAACTTTACACAAAAGAAACTAGCAACTTTGATTAAATAGGCTTTTAATCTACAGGGTTGGCTAAGGCGTAAAGGTGTAACGAAATAAACATTTTGGTATGAAAAAGACAGGAATGACTCAACAGGTTTTTCTAGGGGATCTTACTCTTATAGTGAGAGTAAGCAAAGGGTTATACGGGGGTTAACTAACCAGTGTGGTTAGTTAATAAAACAACATATAGGCTTTTTGGTGTATTCCTAGAAATTTACCAGTTAAACAGGTTACTCCATTTAAGTCCAGAGTACTCATTATTGTGGTCTCGAGTGATATACCAAGCCAAGTTTTAAAGTCTACTACATCACCGACACACTCATAATTTTTGTGGAATTTTTGGTAAACGTTTGTAAACGGAATAGGCTTAATTCTCACAATTTGGCATTAAGGGTTATTGGGCGCAAGGTCATGTAACTAGTAATTTTTACAAAAGTATGTTAATTTTTTTTAATTTGGCATAAATTAAGCATATTGCATATTATTTGTAAAAAAATACAAGTAGGCATTCTAATTCTCCATCCCCCCACTTAAATTATACAACGTCCTCGTTGTAAAGATAAAACAATTAAAGAAAATGGGAAATAGAATTAGAACGAGGAACTCCCCTGATATTTTGCTCGGGATGATTCTCCAATTTGAGTTCTTGAGAAAAAGTGTGTTGAAAAGGCGTCAGAATGCTCGTATGAGTTCAACACATGTCTTTTTCCAGAGTATACCATCACCAATTCATCGATTTTGTTACAGCAAGGTCCTACATAAAAGTTTAGAAGACAAAAAGTGCAATTTCTATCTCGGTTTTACAATGGTTACAATGCAGAAAAATAAACACACATACTGTACATGTAGTCAATACGCCGTATCCCAAACCCAAGGATACGCCGTATTGCACCCTCTAAAAACAAATGTTTTAAAATTTGCAGGAATTTAAATGCAGAATTTAAAGGACTGATAACGTCCAAACAGGTCGATACGGCATATCTATAGAGGTTCAATACGCCGTATGGAATGTTTGGGAAGACAGACTCAGCAAACAATTAAAATATTACAAACGACAAACAATTAAAATAGTTGGGTTGTCTCCCGACAAGCACTTTTCTTTCAGCTAGTCTTTAAGTTAGACTTTTTCTTTTCAGCTTTATTCTTCCTTTAATTGCTCGCACTCGTCCCTTCGTGCGAATTTCTCCATAATCTTTTGGCATGTCACAAACTTCTTGTAAAATGGCATGCCGAGCACAACACCACTTGTTACATCCATATCGTCAATGATTGAGAAACCTAAAATAACAGAAAAATTCCTAACGAAAATAGGTATGTCAATCAAAGTCCCTGCTAGTTTCTTCCCATCATGATCACCTTTGTCCTTAATTATAGAATTATAGAAACGTTTGGTCATCATATTAATAGACAAGGTAGGATGGAAGTCAGCAATAACATGTTTATACCCACTCATACAAGAAAAATCATTTTGTAACAACTTTTGAAAGTAGGCTCATTGACAATAATATTTTCATCAAGGGTTGGCTCAAAGTTATTATTTTGATCCATCCTAGGTTCTAAGGGCACATCCAAATCATTTAATTCAATATAATTACCATAGTGTGGGTTGAATGGTTCATTAATGGCCTCTCCTATAAGCTCAGTTTTGGAATCAAGATTCGCTCTTTCTTTCAACATATGGACCCTTCTAATTATGTTAGTAGCTAGTTTAATGCTTTTGAAAATAAGTTTCTCTTCCTCAGCCCTTAGAGTAATTTTTCTTTTGAAAACATCTATCTTGGCATGGGCGGTAGACAAGAATGGTCATCCGAGGATCAAAGGGACATCGTTATCCTTGGGTATGTCCAAGATAATAAATTTTATAGGGACGATAAATTTACCAATTATAACTAGCACATTTTCAGCAACACCTCTTGGATGGTTAATTGTTATGTCAGCCAATTCAATAGTTTATCTAGTGTGAGCTAAATATCTGAGGCCAAGGTTGGTGTAGGTAGAGAATGCATAACACTTACACTTGCTCCTAGGTCAACAAGGGCTTTATCAAAACAAGCATTATAAATAAAACAAGGTAGAGTAAAGCTCACTGGGTCCTTTTCTTTCTGAGGAAAGGTGTGATCATAGGTTTCCAGAATCTTTACTTCACGTGCCTCCTTCCAATCATCACAACAGTAACCATGTAGTCGCCTAAGAAAGGGAACTGTTTTAGAAAATATGTTACTATACTATGAGTCTGATACGACGTATGGACCTGATCCTATATGGCGTATCCCATTTGAATCAGCTTTAATAGTCAAAATCGATTTAACATTGTCTATTAGGTTCATTTCCGTTGAGCTGGGCAGACTTCCGAATCCTCTTTCTTATAAGACTTTGCTCATTTGTCCAATCTGAATCTCCAAGGTTTTAATTGAGGCTCCTTGATTTTTGATAGCTACATTGGTAGAAGCTCGAATTTCTTTGATTATGTTTGAGTTCTCTTCGTGTCTCTTTGCTGATTCAGCCATGAATTTGGTCAGCGATTCCTCCATAGTTTGTCTTCGATTAGGGTACGAAGAGTTTCTGTTATTGCGTTGGTAGAATCTTGGCCCTGCTGCTCTGTACTGTCCTCCAGGTTGATAGGGTGCACCAAAAAAAACTGTGTTAGTAAGGCCTATTCAAAGGAGTTTGCCTTCTTCTTGGAGTTAGACAGGCATTTGCTGGTACGTGTTTGGTTCTTGCATAGTAGGCATCCGGGAACCTGAGAGGGCGTATACCTTTCGTTTCCACTTTCTTTACATTTGCTTCCTGAGGACTGGTGAGTTAGGGGGGGGGGGGGGGGGGGGGGGGGGGGCTTGGATAGTAGCTAATCCATAGGAAGGTTTTACTACTTTTTGGTCTCTTGTAGATATTCCATTTGCTGCCCATTTTGATAGTATTCGGCATTCTTGGATGGATTACTCTTTGCATCAACAGCAGTTTTTAGTGGGGTATGGACCACCTTTTGAATCAAGGGATTTGATTAGTTGGGAATAAACATTGAGGCCTAATGTATAATAACCAAGCTTACTTTGTTATAAGTCAAATAGTGTTGGGGGCATTTCATCAAGAGTTCTTTAAATCTTTCCTAGGCTCGGAAAAGGCTTTCGTCAGGTTCTTGCTGAAAGTTGTTAATTTCCTCTATTTTCTTTGCAGTACAAGCAGGTAGGCAGTATTTGTTTAGAAACTTCGATTTTAGGGTTTCCTAATTTGTAATCGAACCTGATGGTTCGTTCCTGAGCCAACGACTCGCGGCTCCAGTTAGGGACATGGGAAAAGCTCGAAGCATTATTTGGTCTTGAGTCACGTCGGGAATATGGAATAAGTCGATGATCTCAAGGAATTTTTCAATGCGTTCGTTTGCATCTTCATGTTCCGAACCGCTGAAAGTATTTTCTCGAAGTTCTTTGAGAAATTTCCCTTTTAATTCAAAGTGAGTTTTGTCATTTATTTTGGGCCTAGCAACTCCTGACCCATAATTCCCACGGGTCTTGCACATGTATTGCTCCATTGTTTCTGTCATAATTTATGTACCTTCTACCTATGAACGTTCTTTGATGTCAGAAAATATATTGAATTCGGGTGAACTCGATTCCACAGGACCAGGTGTCTCACAAAGCTTCCTTTTTAGCGAAATACTCTTTTCGGGTTTTCAAAAGGTATAAATAGTTCCTTAGTGGAACTCCTTGTCATGCACCACCTGAAATAGAGGACAATAAATCAGTAGGATAGGCTCTTAAAAAAAAGGATACAGAAAATTAAACACAGAAATCAAATTTAGTTCTGCTACTGTGTCAGGTGTTCAATACGCCGTATTCAATTGATTTGAATACGCCGTATGGATCTGCTGAAGGTCAGTACATCGTATTGAGTTTGCGGTATACGCTGTATTGTTTGGAAGAATAGGATATGTTGTTTAGACTGCAAAAATCAATAAGCTGTATCTGGGTAGAATGTTTGATATGTCGTATCCAACTGGTGGATACGCCGTATCAAGTGTTCAACCAGAACATAATACTTTGAAAAACAATTAAATAATGCAGAAATTTAAACAAACAATTAAACACACAATCAGAATTAATTTATGCTAATTAATTATTCTAAGCTAAGGGTTAAAAATACTAATAAAATAAAGATTAAACTATTTTCACTCCCCGGCAACGGCGTCAAAAACTTAATGTGTTGTCGTGTAGGTTATATTTATTGATTACCAAGTTTTAAATTTATAGTTAGCCGACTTATCCTAAAACAACACTTTAGCGGGCAGTGTACCCGATCGGACGTAGTTTCGTTGGTAAGTAAAGTGTCGAACACTAAGAGCGGTGAAGTTTAACCTTATATTCTATCAGTATTTTATTCTAACTAATTAGTCTAGTTAATTCTATGTTATTTCTAATTAATGTTAAACCTATGCTAAACCTAGTTCTATTGATAAAAGGGGGGTTTCAGCCTGAGAGACTGGCACATGTTTGGTGGTGACTAAAATCAATTCAATATACAATAATCACGCAAGAAGAAAATTAGAAGATAGAAGATCGATACAAGCCAAATGATAGAAAACTGTATTAGCCATATTAAATCCGATTAAATGCTGGTTTGTTTGTTTAGTGCAATGACTGCTTATCTCAAGGCGGCGTATCATTCTTAAGACTTAGGCAAGACATCATCTTAAGACCTAGACACGTTGAATCTTGTCACAATTAACGCATCTGCATAAAGAATCCTTTAGTTTAATTATAATCTATCTTAGGGATTAAAACAATGGTGATCTTGTTAAACCCTAGCCCATCAGGACTTTACCCACTTACTGCTTGACGGTATTTTGTATACTGGTAGTCCATTGTCCAAGTCTTTACCTATTGATTAAGAACGTACTCATTGGGTCAAAGGGTCACCTGCCAGTCCAACTAAGCTCACTAATCTAAAGGCAAAGATAGGACATTATTTGTAATCATATTGGTCCAGATATATAAAACACGACATTGAGAGCTATTCCAATATCTAGATCACTTGGTAAGTCTCACTTGACCCAGTTGAATGATAAGTCGCATATTGAAGCATATAGACAAGTATGAGGTGATAAATAGAATTAAACAATCAACGATAAATTAAGAAATCAAGATTATACAAACCTAACATTGAATCTTTAGTAAAGTGGCTAATACCCGAGGGTATTAGCCCTTAACCATTGTAATAATACAAGTATAATCGAATAACCAAGGTAAACTAACCGAGTTAACAAACGAAACCAAAAATCAAATGATTGCAAGAGTATAGGAATTACACGGTGTCTTCTATGGAATTAGTTTCGATGCTTGACCTTGGCTGCTCTTCTTCTCTTCATAAAATCGACTTTTATGTTTATGTTATAGAGAATATGATTTAGCACACCAAAAACTCGTTTTTGAGTCTTCTATTTATAGTCTCTAAAATTGAGTGGATATGCCATATTAAGTGAGGTCAATACAACGTATTGTGGTGTATTCCTTGGAGTGCGCGCTACTTTCACAATCAATCAGTAATATCTTTCCTCAATTACATTTAATGTAAGATCTTTGATTGTTTGACCAGCTGGATACGACGTATGTATTAAGCAGGATACGTCGTATTGAGAATTGAACATACGCGTTTTCTTGTGAAGTCCAGGCGCTAATACGCCGTATCTTCTTTGTTGGATACAGTGTATATACTCAAAAATAAGTAATCTTCAAATATCATCGTTTAAGCTTCAAAATGTGCTCCTTTTAGCTTATCTTCACAATGTACTCCATAATTACTGCAATTAACAACTTTAAGCAATTAAGTAACAATTCTTGCAATAATTATATAAAAGTGGGTAATTTACTTGGGATAAATGATGGTACAAAAGTAACGTTATTTGATGTCATCCATCGCTATTGTCCATCCAAATGATCATGAGGCTGTAAGTAGAACTGTAAGCCTTGACGACATTCTACCACTTCTCGCATTCCGGTCTCTTGTATCCTTAGTTCCACCTCCCTCTTTCTAATTACTATAAATGTTTCAATGTTCTTTGACTTTCTTTCCTTGTAGGTTTGGGTGAGATCGGCATACTCATTGACCATCAACCAAGCCAACGCGTCCTCATAGCCAGATGTTGAAGATACTGATGATGCCACCGCTTTCTTCCTTGCGATGTCCCTGTCCATTGGTCGTCGAACCTCCTGCACATATCTTCCTCATCCTCGTTGTTTCCATCCTGCGTATTCAAATTAAAACTTGTCGCTCCAGACTACGAAGTGTTTAACGAACTAGATCTTTCCGAAGACTTGTGTCTCTTGTTCTTCTCCTCTCCTGGTTCTTTAATTATTAGAAGTTCCACACTCTTCCATTTTGGACAATCTTTTAATTCGGCCCAGCAATGAACAAGTGCAAACGAGACTCCATATTCAACTTGGTATTCTATAATTGCTAGTTTGGTGCCCCGTATCCGGCTCCACTAATTGACATCCGAGTGACGTTATCATACACACTACAAAATTTAGCAACTTTAGTACGCACAATCTTCCATTTTTTGTTTATCATATCGTACGTCTGATGTTTGGTAATAGGACAATTTTTGTGCATATGTGCTAAAATCGCCATATAAAACGCATCCTTCTTTCCATCATTATCATTAACGCTATCGTCGGATATACAACCTCAAGCTTGTCACAATGCAATTTCTTCTTCCGATGTCCATGCAATATACCATTGATCCACTTCATCTTGAACAACCTTCTTCGATTGGAGTCTTTTAGTCATCTTCTTCTTTGAGGCCTGGACTTCTTCGAGGGCAAAGTCCTCATGAACGGTAGGCATATAAAAATACGGAGAAAATTCAAGGGTGTACATTGGCATTTCATCAATATTAAACCGTTGGCTAAACATGACACAAAGTTAGTTCTTATATGGGGTTTTGTTTGTTTGTTATGTTGGATGATGAACCGCAACACGTGTTGTCCAGCGTTGTCTTATTTGTGTGATAGGTTGGTGTTGGTAAGGTATGAGTTGGGTTGTTATGGGTTGTAGGTACTTTATTGTGGAGATATGAATGGTGGGTTTTGGTAAGTGTTGGGTTGGGTTGGATTCCGTAAATCAGAGTTTGTGGTCGGAAGGTGATCGATCAGTTTGACGATGGAGTATTAGAGAGACTAAATGTGCCTTCCGGTGTTGTCATAGAATTTCAAGTAGTGTTTCATTGTTGACTTTTTGTGTTTCGAGGAGTGTTTTGTTGAGACGTTTTATAAAATAAGATGGTATATAAGAAGTAGATAATATATAAGAAGTTGTGTTTAAAAATGTTGAAGTTTTTGGGGTATTTATAGGTAACAAAGATTTCTAACTATGCATTTTCTCAAAATACTTGTGTATCATACAAAGAGAAAATAATGAATATATACAATTACTCCGATAGCATTAAGGAAATATAAATAGATATCCACAAAGCAAATAATAGCATACAAACCAAAAAGAAACCAAAATAAAATGTTCATGAGCCGTTCATATAGCCATGAAATAATTCATCGATAAGTTTCACTACTTTGTTTCTCTTAGTAGCCAAATAAAAGAAAAAAGCCAATGCTTTTATCCTAAGCATGAAATGTTTTTCATAATTTCTTTTTCCTTGTTATTTTAGAAAAAAGTCACCCCAGCCGTAAGATGTAGAAGAAAAGTAGCAAAGTCTCTCTTAAGTATTGTATTACTCTATTGTGTAAGACATAACACATGTTTCACATTATACCCACGAGTTCTATTCGCTATGAGTTGAGATTTTTTATCAAATAAGCTTAAGAAGATTGGAATGGAGTTTACTTGTGAACATGTTGGCAATATGTATTTTCCACCCGTATACTCCCCTATAGTAAGTTCTAGAAGAAAATATAGCTACATGAATGTGATCCATAGCAAATGATAGTCTCGTATCACATTCTGCAAATTGGTTTAATGCAGATTATTCTTAATGGAAAACATAAAAGTAAAATTAAAAATTTCTTTAACAATTAACAAGAAAACATAATAAGTAGTAGAAGATAACAACTAACGCTTTTTTGCAAGTTACAATTATGTGTGTAAAGTTGGCAAAGGCAATAAAAATTTTCAATGTTCCAACACTTAACAAACAGGGCTTCATCATAAGTATACAACTATCGTTATGTTTCTATGAGCATTTGACAATGGTACAAAGTATGATAACTAAATTCATATGTATTTATTGTAAATAAATATTGAAGTGACCATACAAAAGATATACTATATGCATCAGCGTCAAATAGTAAATCTTGAAGAATGTCTATCTGCAAGTCCTTAGAGCAGATATATATGTTGCATTTGATGTAAGATCGCCATGTTATGCTTTGGGTTGATTTGGTGTAAATCCTAAAATATTTCCTTCTTGAACTATCGATCCCAATTGCACCGAGAGAACTCAATGTAATACTCTTCTATGGTCTTCTAATGATATAAGGGCCAAGTTCTAAAGTCTACAATACTACCAGCACACTCTGTTAGAAAAGTGACTTAAAGTTTAAGGGGAGTTTGGTAAATTTGGCTTTTAGTTTTAGTATGTTTCCTAATTTGTGTTGGTTTAGAATTTGTTAATTTAGGTCATTGGTTTCTTATAAGTAGGGATCAATGTCATTAGTTTTCTTTGTACCTTCTGAATTTATGTTTGGTACCTTTGAATTTGGTTTTGTAATTTAGTTTGGTATTTGAATAAAGCTTTCGCTTCGTTTGTTCAATTTGTTTGTTCGTTTTGTGCTTTTAATTGCCAACAAGTGGTATCAGAGCCAGGTTAGGTTCGCTATGAAGAAGAAAAGAAAAAAAAAGATTGAAATTTGGTTTGTTTCAAAAGTTTAATCGTATCAAAATTTAGATTTATCGGTTTGGTTATTTTGTATTTGGAAGGTTTTCTTTGGATTGATCTCATTGGGCTTGGTGCTCTAAGTTTGACTTTGAATTAGAACTGAGATTTCGTGATATTGTAAAAATATCATTGGAAAGTTTTGTTTAACAGAAGCAACGGTATTTCGTTTATTTTAGTTTGATTTTGTTTAAATTCGGTTTGGGTTCAAAAGTTCGATCACATCAAAATTTGGATTTGTCGGTTTGGTTATCTTGTATTTGGAAGGTTTCTTTTGGATTGATCTCATTAGGCTTGGTGCTCTAAGTTTGACTTTGAATTAGAACTGATATTTTGTGATATTGTAAAAATATCATTGGAAAGTTTTGTTTAACAGGAGCAATGGTATTTTGTTTGTTTTAGTTTGATTTCGTTTGGGTATTAAATTTTTTGGGTTATGGTCGATCATAGGATCATAACTTTTGAGATATCGTTTGTTTATTTGTTTGAAGATTGTTTTTTTGGTATTTGAATTTGAATTTGAGCCGTAATTCGTATTATATATGTAGGTTGTTAGAATTATTATCCGTATCATATTTGGGACGTTTGATTTATTAGAGCCCGTTCGTCAAGTTATTTATTAACATGATTTGTTTAATACGGATAATAAATTTGAAGTTGGACCGTAATACTTATCAAATAAGTGGGTCATTTGAATTAGAATTTGAATTTGGTATTTGGAATTTGAAGATCGATTTGGTGTTTGAAGACTTGATTATCATCATGTTGTTTGAAGTTTGTTTGATCGTTTGTGAATTTGTTAGTTTGAAAATTTAGATCTTCGTTTGTCGGGCTTTTAAGTTGGTTGCCCAAATTTGATTGTCTTTGTTGAAGATCATTCGAGCCGATTTGTTTGTTTGGTTGACCGTGTTTGAATTTGTCGGTCAACGTTTGATTGTTCGTTTTGAAGTCATCGGCGTTTGTTTCAGATCGTTTGTTTTGAATTTGGCTAGCATCTCTAGCGTTTGGAAATTTGAATTTGAAGACGAAAGATTCGTTTGGTTTGAAATTTCAAGCGGAGTTGAAGTCACGGTGGAGATTATTAGAAAAGTGACTTAAACTTTAAAGGGCGTTTAGTAAATTTGGCTTTTAGTTTTAGTATGTTTCCTAATTTGTGTTGGTTTAGAATTTGGTAATTTAGGTCATTAGTTTCTAATAAATAGGGATCAATGTCATTAGTTTTCTTTGTACCTTTTGAATCTATGTTTGGTACCTTTGAATTTGGTTTTGTAATTTAGTTTGGTATTTGAATAAAGCTTTCGCTTCGTTTGTTCGATTTGTTTGTTTGTTTTGTGCTTTTAATTACCAACACACTCAATATATGGTGGATTATGTCATATGAGAAAACAGATATATAGTGCTAAATCCTCACCAATGAAATAAAGGGTAATTGTGCACGGCAAAGATCTAATCTAATCTCGTTTAAGAAAAACATGTCAATTTATTTTAAAATTACACAATAAACTAGAAAGAACAAAGGCAAATATAGGTCAAGTGGTAATTCTACTCCCGTCCCCCAACTTGAAATGTACAATGTCCCTATTGTACGAAAAATGGTAAAATTAAAGAGAACAAGTATAATTGGAACAAAAGACTCTCTTGAATTTGCTCGGCATGATCGAAGATACACATATTGGAACGTGTCCCACTTTTAGATCCATGAGCAAACTTCAATTCTCTGAATTCACTAAACAACGACATGCATTATACTAGAAAAACACACAGTAAACAAAACATAAGAAATGATAAACTAACTCACTTTTGTAGGAATCACGGTTGCATTTAGCGTACGCAACAAGCCTTTTAAACCCCTCGGTATCCCGAGTGGATGAGTGAAGTCTCGTGAGGGTTTCCAAAGAACATACCCATAAAGTTCATTGAAAAGTATACAAGGTTTGGTAGAGTTTTGGAATTACTTTTGAAAAGTTTTTCTACATGTGATAGTTACGGCGTAACTTAATCAAGCCAGTTATGCCGTAATTAAGTTGAACTGGGCAAATGTCAAAACTGGATAACTAGTTATGGTGTAATTTGGGTATACCAGTTATGCCGTAGTTACCTACTGATGTCGTGTCCCAAAATTTCCAACTTGATTATGCGTCTAGACGATTTTTCAGAACTTCTCTCGTCTTTCTTTGTTGTAGAAACCTGTAAAAATGATAAACAAAACACACCAAACCAACGAAAAGTACAAAAATGAAATAATAGAAAAAGGTAAAGAGGATGGATTGTCTCCCAACAAGCACTTTCATTTATTACCGAGTCTTTAAGTTAGGCTCAAGCCGAGGACTACGTCCTTCTTTGGACACATCCAGTTGTGACAATTTCTCTCCTTATCTCTCTCTTGAATTTTTCCCCATTCATCTTACTAATCATCAGTTCCTCTTTCTCCTTCATTTTGACACATACAAAGTGTTCCTTATGACCAAATGAATACCATTTTACTTCATATGTGTTCACAATCAATCTTGGAGGGTCGTAATGTATTCCATCGATAGAGCATTCCCATTTTTCTTCTTCCTCAAATTCATCTTTATACCATGATACGAATGTTTTATCACATACTTCTCCACATTTATCCCAAATGTCCTGTAGTATATATCCCTTTTTTCTGATCCTAAGTTCATATTCATCCGCCAATTCCTTGATTTTGTTTTTGAATTCCGAGCTAAATTTCCCAAAATCTCTAGAATATGGCTCATTGCATTTACCTTAGTCATTTGACCCTTGGTCCTAACTATCAAATACCCACTCATTGAACACCATTTTCATTATTGACTAGTTAATCTTCATGTCTCTAAACTTAATTATTTAACAAATCATCGAACAAAAAATCTATGGGCCTATGTTTGTTATGCCCTTCCCAGGTGGACTTAGCAAAGTAAGAATTTATGTCTAAGAATGGTGATGCGTGCGATACGGGTAAGTTTTAAATTTATAACTCGGTTACAAAATTTCTTAGCAAAACATATGAGCAAGTGTACTCGTCCGTTGATAGTAAGAGATTGTATGGTAAGTCGAGATCGTTTGTGGGGATTAGTGTGTTTTGGTGATGTTTTAAATTCGACAATCAAAATCCTAACAAGCAAGCAATGATTATGATGAAGATTCAAATGATAAAAAGACTACCACTGAAAAGCTATTTTTGGGACAATCTGATTGGTCAGATCTTGTTGATGAACATCTAAAAGGTGATTATAAGAATTAGATGGTGATCTAATCTATTGTTTTCAAAACCTTTAATCTTCGTCAAGATCTTAAGTGATGAAAACAAGCTTTAAGTTTAATCAATCAATTCAAGACTACTCTATTTTTAATTCGTTTGATTCGCGGTTCGTTTCACAAACTTGTTAACACCCACAATTATGTTACTTGTTAGATCAAACCGCTTAAGAAATGGTCAATACAAAAGGTAGCCGATCATAGACAAAAAGGAAACAATTGATTGATAACAATACCCCTTTCGACATATGATACTTTTAACAATCAATCCGGTTTGATAAAATAATGTCACATGAAACATAAGCATAGATGGATCTTAGAAATAGCTAGAAATTGAATTAAAACATGTTATCACAATCATAATCAAATCATCATACGACAAACATCATCTAATCAAGTGCATAAGAGCACTAGCCACTCATAGCAAACAAAGACATAATTCCAGAAATTATAGTATTAGAAAACCTAATTAAAAGGTCTTACAAAAGTTGTAAAAGATTAAAAGAGATGAGGCTTGATTGCCCTTGAAGAATGGTGATGATTTCTTGATGTTCTTGACCTCCTAAAATGGCTTCTTCCTGCTTCAAACTTCTGGGATTTTTCTAGGTTTCTAAAAAGGGATTCTTCTTAAGAGAGAGTGGAGATTGCTACTAGAGACTAGTAGAGAAGATTGATGATTAGATGATGAAAACACTAGACATATGACCCGGGTTTATTTATACTACTAGGAAGGCTTTGGGGTATTGAATGCTAAACTTGGGGCCAAAGGGTCATAAAATGCTAGGTAAAATGGGTTTAGATCCGTCTTGATCGTTCATGGAGCTTCAAGAAATGAAGAAGATGACCAAAACGAGTCGGGCGGCTCATCCTCTAGCCGGGCGGCTGGCCACACGCACCGAAATATTATTTCCTTGATTTTTAGTTTAAGCTTCCCGTTTGAGTTGTGCTTGGTCGTGAGTCATTAAACTTCAGTATTACTTTATTAAGCTCTATCTTGGGACTTGGAAGCTGGAATGGTTGGTTCTTTTTCTCTTGAAATGCTTCCGAAGTTTGGTCTTGATTTGGGGAATCTTCATACTTATATAAAACTTGATTTCTTTGTCTTTTCTTGCTTTTCCTGTATGTGGCTTCAAATAGTCTTGAAAACACACATTAATACAATTAAGTAATAAAAGCATAAACAAATAGCCAAATAACTTATACAAAAGTACGGATAACGCGACTAAAAACATACTCAATTTGAGCGTTATCAAATCCCCCCACACTTAACCTTTGCTTTCCCTCAAGCAAATCTAGAATTAAACAAAACAAATCCACATGGTACAAGAGAATTATTAGAAAAATATGATGCAAGTCTACCGTACGAGATAAGACTCATCGTTTATGCTTTATTGGTGAAAAGTTGAGATGTTTGACAATACCTATTGATTTTCTTGCTTGATTCACATTTCTATGCACCTCACGAAAAAGAAATGAAGTATAATTCACTCATCACTCATTTTATTATTTGGTGGAGTAAGAGAAATCAGACTCATAGCTCAGTCATGACTGAATTTGTTACCATAAGCTTGTACAAGAAAAAAAAACAAAAACTAATGAGGCGTATGCACCAAGTGTACACATCTAAAGAAGTAGTTATCGAGTTGTATTATTTGGGCTTCAGGTTTAGTCGGTATGGATATGGCATGGGAATGTTTGGAGTGAGGTGTATAATTGAGTAACATAAGTCAAAAGTCTACAAACCAAGTGTCGCTAGCTACCACATTCTGCTATTCATATGAATTTTGAATGATGATACACTTAATTATATATTTTTCTCTTTTTTCGTATCCATGTGAATTTTTTTTACACATTTTGAGTTATAATTACATTAAAATGAGTTTTACGCTTGAAAAACTTGAATCAAAGTTAAAAATCTATCATTTTTGAAAACCTTCTCAATCTTCTCAAAATAAAAACCTTCTCAATCAATCCGGATTTTTTTTTTTTTTGGAACAGCGATTTTATTAGAAACAAAAACTAGCAAGGAGCTAGATTACAAAACAATAATATAGGGGTTTTCCTAAGTTTGTCAAGATATACTTTATCACTAGGAGAGGAATGGTGAGATAGAATAAAGAGGTGTGTGATTATCTCCACCCCAAGGCAACTTTATATGGTAACTAGAATGACTAAGGATCCTAAGGACTTTTCTTGAGCAAAAGTTGCATATCTTGCCAGTAAGATAGCCTAGATTCATCATAATCGGTTAAGGGATATTCTAGAAGCAAAAATGGTAAAAAACGAGCGCAAAGCCCAACCGGGCGCACTTTTTATCTTGCTATGGCGGCTCCTCCCAGCCGTCCGGCTAGACATCCCAGCAGCGCTGCTGGTGATTCGATCTGTGTGTTCGTATTCTTCATTTTTGCGTTTAATGCTTCTAGGTTTGAGTTGATGGTTGTCGTTCGGGTCATCATACTCATATATCTTTGTTTTGCTCTAACCTATGGAAATTGGAACTTGAATATGGCAGGTTGCTTTTGTTGTTAGAATGCTTCTCGAGCTTGTTCTTGATGCGTGATTCTTCGTACTTGATCTTTTTGTCATTTCCTCATCTTTTTCTTGCTTTTCCTGTACTTGGCTACAAACATGCTTGCAAAACATACTTTGATACAATTAAGTAACAAACCATTATAAATAGGCCCAAGAACTTATATAAATGTACGAATAACGTGACTAGAAATATACTCAATTTGAGCGTTATCAAACCCTTCCCACACTTAACCTTTGCTTGCCCTCAAGCAAATCCAGAATTAAAAGAAAACTAATCCACATAAGTACCTACGAATGATTAGAAAAATATGATGCAAGTCTATCAAGTACAAGACTAGATAAGACTCATCGCTTTTATCTTTATTTGACGAAAATTCGAGATGTTTGACAATAGCCATTGATTTTTCTTCTGATTCACATTTCTAAACACCTCACAAAAAGGAATGAAGTATAATTCACTCATCATTAATTTTATTTAGGTGGTAGCATAAGAGGAATCATACTCATAGCTTAGTCATGATTAGATTTATTACCATATGCTTGTACAAGAAACAAAACTCCACCAAGGGGCGTGAGCACCAAGTAAAAGATTGAAAACTGATGATGGATCAAACTTACAAGCCATATGATGAAATATGAAAGTAGGTTTGAGATTTAAGACTATGTTTAATTTTTCGGTTTAGATTTGCTTTCAAATTCAGACCATGCCGATCTACCAGTTTCTCAGCAGTGACAAAAGATGATTTTTCTTAAGTACTTATTGAAACATGGATGTCGAAGTAGGTTTGAGATTTAAGTCTACAAACCAAGCGTCGCGAGCTACCACATTGGCTAATCGATACCAATTTTTCTTTTTCTTCCTTCATCTTCATATTATTAAGCACATTGGCTTTTATTCTCTTTTTTTATTAGAGTCCTACACTAATATTCAACCAACCTCCGATCGATGATCATCATATGCCTGTAACAAACAAAATGTCGTAAGACATGGAGTTAGCAACTTTCTCAAAATTCATAAGGATTGCTCACATGATAACTATCATTCCAAGTAGCTAGCAACCAACCAATAGACTTTGACTAGGGTAAGGCTTGGCTAAATGGTGCATATTTCTTTTGGTCGATTTATCAATTAAGAACAGAATGTCTCGGCATGTGTTTCTAAGGGTATCTAGTGCTAAAAGTAAGCACTAACAAATGGGTCAATGTGAAAGATTGACTAACTGAGATGGTTAGCTTAAGGTATTAAAGTATAAATGGAAGGCCATTTGGTGTTATTCCTAATTTGCTTCTTTATCACGCATATAAATTTATTATCACACAAGTGTGATCTCACTGCGGTATCATAATGATTTATAAGCACAAGTTCTAGAATAAATAAAATCACCAGCACACTCATAGAAAAAAGATCAAGCATAAAAGATGTATGCTACATAAGAAATAGGCTCAAATCTTCACAATTTAGTGGAAGGGCTATAATATGTGCTAGCAAATTTTATCAATCCTAGAATGGACTGCAATAATAAATGGGACACATCTTAATTTTTCAAAGATTATAGATTTTACCAGTGGATTAATCTTGTTATTCTAATATATTATCCTAAAAGCATGAAAACAACTAGATCATGAGGGCCGACAAGTACACAAAAATTTTAAAATGAGCCCAAAAAATATGAATTTTTTTAAAAATATGCCTTGTTTTCCCTATTTACTCCCCCTACACTTAAGTTTAGCATTGCCATTAGTGCGACAAAATGAAACAAAGCATAAAATGGGAAATAAGAGTAAGAGAGAACCAAATATCCAGGCATAGCATTTGTACTTGAGCTCCATGTGCTTCTGGCATCATCACCTGCAATAATCTTATACAAACTACGAAAATGCATAATATTTTTAGATTTTTAGGTTTTTTTAGCAATGCCACACCCCTACACTTTAGTTTTGACATGGTTTCAAAAGATCTGGGTGTAGACATTGGGAGTAAAACTAGGAAATTAAAGTACTGAAAATACTCAAGTTGCCTCTCGAAAAGCGCTTATTTTATTAACGAGTCATCAGCCGGACTCGCACTCCTTTGGCTTCATTTTTTCTCGAGTAGGGATTTCTCACTCGGGTCCTTTTTGACGTAAAAGTAATTGCTTTTTACTATTCCCTCGGCTGTTTCGTCTGTTCTCGGTCATACATCTTAGCTTTGTTGCAAATGTTTTCCACTATGTTGTATATGAATGGTTTTTCTGTGACCCATGGCATGGTTTTACGATAATCTGTTGGAAACGGTGCCATGAGCGAAATAGCTTTCATTTTTCCTTCTTCGCACATGAGGTCAATTTCCTCACTTATCAGCTCATTTAATTGCTCCTCATCATGGTAAAGTTTAACACAGTTTCCATTGACGATAAAGCTTCCTCTGTGTTTGTCATATAACTCAACATAACCGGATGGAAAACCGTGTTTGACCATGAATGGTCCATACCATTTTAATATGAGTTTTTGAGTTTTGAACTTGTATTTGGAATTGTATAAGAGAACTTTGTCTCTGGCTTTGAATTCTTTCCTGATTCTAAGCTTCTTATCATGGTAAGCCTTAGTTCGAGCTTCGTAGAGTTTGGAATTATCATACGCTTAGAGTCTTAATTCATCAAGTTCATGCAATTGCAAGAATCGTTTTTCTCCTGCAATTTTGAGATCAGGGTTACAGCTTCTTAAAGCCCAGTAAGCACGATGTTCGATTTCAAACAGCAAGTGACATGTTTTCCCGTATAACAATCCGTATAGAGTAGTGTCAATTGGGTTCTTGTATGCCGTACAAAATTTCCACACAGCGTCATCAAGTTTCCTTGACCAAACAGAAGGATTATCCTTAACCGTTTTCTCGAGAATTCTTTTTAAGGCTCTGTTGGTGTTTTCAACTTGGCCACTGGTTTGTGGATGGTAAGCTGTAGCGAAATGATGATGAACTCCATATCGTTTTAAAACTTTCTACATTTGTTTGTTACAAAACTGAGTACCTCTGTCACTTATTAAAGCTTTTGGAATGCCATATCGAGAGAAAAGCTTTTTCAGGAAATTGATTACAACTCGTGCATCATTGGTGGGTAAAGCCTTAACTTCTGCCCATTTGGACACGTAATCAATAGCAACGAGAATGTATTCAAACTTATGGGATTTAGGGAATGGTCCCATGAAATCGATTCCATATGTCGAATATTTCATTGAATTGGATGTTGTTTTGAGGCATCTCATCTCTTCGTGAGAGGCTACTAGAACATTGGAAAGCATTACAGTTTTGAATGAGAGTATGAGCTTCTTTGAAAATTGTTGGCCAATAGAAACCAGCATCGAATACTTTCTTTGCTGTGGTGAAAGGACCATAGTGTCCCCTAGTTGGGCCATGGTGACATTCATCAAGAAGTTTTTGGGTTTCGGAACCGTAAACACAACTCCTGATCATCCTATCAAGGCACATATTAAAGATTTACAGTTCGTCCCAGATATAATGCTTAAGTTCCGAGAAGAACTTGCATCGTTGGGCGTATGTTAATCCTTCTATGAGAATTTTTCCATCTAGATAGTTGGCGAAATAAGCGAACCATAGAATTTCATCTTCATCGTTTGATGAGACATTTGTGAGGGTTTCATCAGGAGAATTATCATCAATATCTTCATCCCTTAATTCCTCTAGATTTGGATTTTCAAGTCATGACAAATGGTTTGCCGCGACATTTTCTGCTCCTTTCTTACCTTTAATCTCGATGTTAAATTCTTGGAGCATTGCATAGAGAGTTGTAAAAGTTCTTGTAGAAGTCTCTAGGACCCTCACATCAAGTACCACCTTCTCAGTGATCGTATAATTTTGCTATGCGTTGTTTAGAGTTTTGCTAGCAAAATCGATAGGACGGAAATGTTTTCCTTCACGTTGTCCAAGCACAGCTCCAACATCAAAGTATCTTGCGTCGCACATAAGTTCAAACGGCTACGACCAATCTGGTGAAACGATAATCGGTGCATTCGTTAACTTTTTTTTGAGCGTTTCAAATGCCTTGATGCATTTTTTGTTAAAGTCAAAGACTGAGTCTTTTTCAAGAAGTTTTGTCATCGGACAGGAGATTTTGGAAAAATCCTTAATGAATCGACGATATAATCCTACATGTCCTAGAAAACTCCTAACGGATTTGACGTTAGTCGGTGGTGGGAGTTTGGCTATTACATTGATTCTTGCCTTGTCAACCTCTAATCCTGCACTGGAGACTTTGTGACCTAGCACAATTCCTTTTGTCACCATGAAGTGACATTTCTCCCAGTTTACCACAAGATGGGCTTGTTTGCATCGGATGAGAATTTGTTCAAGATTTTCAAGACATGAATCGAATAAATCTCCAAATACTAAAAAATCATCCATGAAAACTTGCATGGAGGTCTCAAGCATGTCTTGAAAGATAGCGATCATGCATCGTTGAAAGGTTGCAAGTGCATTACAAAGACCAAAAGGCATACACTTGTAGGCGTAGGTTCCATAGGGACAAGTGAATGTGGTCTTTTCCCGATCGGCAGGTTCGATTGGAATTTGAAAATATCTAGAAAATCCATCAAGAAAACAAAAGAATTTGTTCCTCGCTAGCCTTTCCAGCATTTGATCCATGAAGGGTAGAGGAAAATGATCTTTTCGGGTGGCTTCTTTTATCTTACGGTAGTCAATACAAACACGCCAACCGGTGACAGTTCTTGTTGGAACAAGTTCGTTCTTTTCATTCGTTACAACGGTCATTCCTCCTTTCTTAGGTACATAATGGACAGGACTTACCCAAGGACTATCTTCGATGGGGTAGATGATACCAACATCGAGAAGTTTGATAATCTCTTTTTTCATAACTTATTTCATGTTTGGGTTAAGTCGATGTTGTCTTTGAATGACGGGTTTCGCATCGTCCTCAAGGTTGATTTTATGTTTGCAAAAAGATGGGCTAATACTCAGAATGTCAGGTGTTTTCCAAGCAAATGCTTCCTTGTGCTTTTTGAGAACAAA
This sequence comes from Tanacetum coccineum, assembly GCA_026074375.1. NCBI lineage: Eukaryota > Viridiplantae > Streptophyta > Magnoliopsida > Asterales > Asteraceae > Tanacetum > Tanacetum coccineum. The sequence goes on from BQNB010060823.1 coordinate 23,753, forward strand.
AACAAGACGTTTCTTCTCATCGTCTTTGAGTAGCGCGGATATGACTACTAGAAGAAGAGAATCTTTTTCCAGATAAGCATATTCAAGCGGTTGGTGAATATGGATAGAAGTCTTGATTCTTAAATTTCCCTCAAGGGGTAATTCTTTAAAATTGTCTTTGACTTCTTCCACTTGTTCAGGAATTTATTCGACATCGACTGCCATGAATTCTTCGAATTCTTTGTCGAGAGATGTTTCATTGATCTTTTCTGATGTATTCAAGAATGGCTCAGAATCATCAAGCAATGCATCTAATTCTTCCCTACGTTACCTCAATAATAACATCCATGCGGAAGCACGTGTCATCATTGGAGTAAGACTGTTGCATAGCTTTGTCGATCAAAAAGGTGATTCTATCATCCCCAACTCCTAGATTGAGTTCTTTGTTTTTATCTCGGATGATAGCATCAGCGCTTTGCAAAAATGGTCTTCCTAGAATGAGAGGAACTTTGTCATCTTCCTCCATTTGTAGGATAACAAAATCCATAGGAAATACGAATTTTCCAACTTGGACGAGTATATTCTCAGTAACTCTCATTGGGTATTGGTAAGTATGATTGGCTAAGCGGATACTCATCCTTGTAGGCTTCAAGGTAATTTCAGAGAGTGATGTATACAGCGAATATGGCATCATGTTGATGCTCGTGCCAAGATCGGCCAAGGCTAAACATTCAACTAAGTTCGCTAAGGTACACGAGATCAGAAAGATTCTAGGGTCACCTAGTTTAGGCGGGAGCTTGTTTTTAACAATAGCGGATCATTCTTTGTTTCAGAAGGCATCATAGATTTGCTCCATCTTACTTTTGTTGCTTACGAGATCCTTTAAGAACTTGCCATAATTGGGCATGCCAGCTAGGACATCAACGAGGGGTATGTTGATTCTAACTTCTTTGATCAGATCAATGAACTTGGCAAATCATTCTTCCATGTTTTCTTTGCGTAGGTGTTGAGGGTATGGAATTTTTGGTTTATACGCATTGAGCTGTGGTGGATCAGATTTAGTTTGTTTGGAAGAAGATGGCTGACTTTTTGGACTTTGACTTTGATTTTGACTTTCACGCTTTTCCATTCCGTGCTTGGTTTTGTCCGTTTTAACTTGATTTTTTGTCCTTTTATCGGATATCCGTTTTCTGGACAATATAAGTAAAAACATACAAATACAATGTATTTTTGGTACGTTTTTGGTCATTTAAGTCCGATTTTAATGGAAAATGGTATGTGTAATTAAGCACATACCAATGGCTCTTCTTCCTTTTCGGCTTCGTTAACCTCATCTTCACTATCATCGTGGATGATGGTGGTTTTGGCATTTGGGTTGACTGGTGGATCATATGTCCTATCACTTCATGTGAATACGGCATTCACATGCTCATTTCGGGCAGGTGGCGGTCAGTAAGGTTTGTTATTTGTTGGGTTAGGTTTCTGGTTGGTTTGGGTACTACTCGGGAGAGAACCAGTTGGTCGGGTGGAACATTTGAATCACAGCTTGGTGATTCTTTTTTCCTTGCTCGACTTTGGTTTTGAGATTGAAGAACTAGTTTTGGACAAAGTCATTTGACGATTTTTGAGCGACCATGAACTCTTGCATGGTTTTTTCAAAGCCGGACTCATCGAATTTCTTTTCGGGTGTTGGTGGATTAGAAGGGTTATCTTTATGAGGTTGGGAATTTTGGTTATCATCTCGTGGTTGATGATCACGCCAATTTCCAGAACTCCTACCGTAGTAGTTTCCTCGATATGCGCCTCCTTGATATCCTTTGTAGGCATAGTTGGCTTCTTCTTCTTTGGGTCCTCCCATCGGTTTGTCATCACACTCTAAATATAGGTATGGTCCTCCATAACTATTGCATCCTTCTTGCATTTCCTTCATTTATCCTTTGATATCTTTAAATTGCGAGTCGATTTTTGTTGTTAACGCCTCCATCTTTTCTATGAGTTGGGAGTTATCGCTACTTTCCGTGAAAGCAATAGTTTTCCGAAGGGGTTTGGCTTTGATGTCTTAGACCAATCTAGTTTCAAGAGCACTCGATCTTTGTGTAATCGGTGTGCCTCGTTAGGGGTCTTATAGAGAAAAATTCCTCTAGTGTCAAGGATAGCTTGTGTGGCTTTCTCAAGTCCATGGTAAAAGATTTAGATGATCGTTCCACGTCCTAAACCATGTCCATGACAATAAGGGTTTCGTTGGGATGTTGGGTGAAACCTCTAATTTCTCCCATGAGTTGTCGAACATTGCGGGTGGAAAGAATCAGCTTATGAAAGCTTGCCACATTTCTTCCCAAGTAGTGATAACACCAGGACTTAATTCGCTGAACCAAACTTTTGTATCTTCGGCAAGAGATGATGGGAAAAGTTTGAGTTTTATAGCGTCTACGTTAGTATTGGCGTACCGAAACATTCTGCAAATCTCGATGAATTCGACTATGTGCTTGTGTAGATTGGCCCGCGCACGGCCATCAAATTAGCGGTCTTTGATCATTGAAAGGTGATGACCCTTTACGGTGAAGTTTTATCCAAGATCAACCGCAATGATAGCGGCCCCGGGAGTGGGTGTTACGGCTCAGTTGTTCCCCCACATGGATTGATCGTCGGCTATTGGGAATGGTAGATCAAGGAAGGGGTTGTAAACGACTTCAGCTTCGAAAAGGTTTTCAAAAGGTGAATATTTGACTTTAGGAGCTCGGTATTCTAAGGGTATGAATTGGTTTCTCTACTTTTTCTTCTTCTTGGTTCGGTGGATAAAACATTCAGGTTCTAAATAAGGACTAGTTGGTTCTTGTCCCGAAGAACGGGTGTGCATTCAAGAGCAAAACACAACTAGGAGTGGATTCGAGTGGGCCTTAGTTCAGGGAAAAAGGGTAAAAATGTGTTATGAAAAATTGCTTTGGGTCTGCCCAGGAGGTTCCAGCCGAGCGGCAGGATTTCCAGCCCGGCGGCTGGTGGTGACTCTTTGGTCGCGGCAGAGGAGCTGGCCGGCAAAGATGCCAAGCCGGGCGGCTAAAAGCTGCGAATTAAAAAAAAAACTTTTTTTCTCGAAAACAAGGACGGGCAACAAAGGATGATTAAAGCACGAAATTTAAAACTAGAAAACACGATCAAATCCCCAGAAGTGATGCCAAAATCTTGATGCCTACGATACGGGTAAGTTTTGTGGAAAACAAGAAGGGGGGTTGAATAGTTTACCATTTTTTAAATTAATGTTATGTTTGATTATAAAAACTTAGATTCGACGTTATGTGATCTCAATATGTCCACAATATGAACAATTCAAGTAAGTAAATAAATGACAAGTAAATATGAAAGACAAGAGATAAGAGTTAGAAAGATCAAACCACAACACAAGGATTTATAGTGGTTCGGTAACAAAGAACCTCTTCGCCCTACTCTACTCCCCGAGCACCAAACTCGAGAGTTCTCTTCACTATGTCAACAAACTCCCTTTAGACGGAGAAAATCGTACATAACTTTGCTTACACCAATTTCCGACACTAAGCAAAATGTGGAGTTCTAATCCTAGCTAGAACCAATATATCACAACTCTTGTATGCTAATCACACCACTTTACAATAACTCACAACTTTGCTTCACTTCACGACTTCTCTTCGCTTCACAACTAATCTTTTCACAACTTCTCTTCTCTTCACAACCAAGACACTACTATGATCACACCAATCTAACACTACTTACTATGATCACTACGATCTAACTATAATTTCAATGATCACCACAATCTAACTATTATACACAACTACAATACACACCTTCACAATATACATAAATGATTTACAAGATCTAACACCAACTAAACTATAACACTTCTTGACTTGATGATAAGAAGTATTCTTCTCTTGCATTTAAGGAATCAAGCTTGGATCACTTGGAAATAAAGCTTTATGATTAAATAATCAAAGGATTGTAGGAGAGTAAAAACTGAGTTAAAACAGAAAGAAAGTGTGTGCAAAAGGTGAGAAAATCAGTAGGGAATAGTCTACTTTTTCTAGGCAAGCTGAGGGGGATTTTGGTATGGCCGACCCCTTTAATTAGGGTGCAGGTCACCTTAATAATTAAGGGGGCCGCCCTTATAATTAAGGGGGTTGCCCAGCCTGGACGCTCCCTTTTTTGTCTTTTCTGGGGGAGGTATTTTCTAGAACATTTCTAGCCGTTTTTAGGCAGAAAATTTGAATTCAAAATATTTATTTTGAATAAAACATTTCTTTTAAATCTAAAAATGTTTTGTAAAAATTATAAAAATGTTTGTGACATTTTTATAAAAATGTGAGGTTGAATAAAAATTCCTTTGATCATAAAATGCATTAAGCATTTATGTATTCATACCTTTAAGTGATTAAATTTTTGAAATAAAAATTAACTACTAATTACTTGTTTACGAATAATGTTTCATTGATCGTTTTTACATTTTGTGATTATCAAACCGTAGAGAGGTCAAAAAATATTCATAGGGATTATTCAAACCGTCAGAGAGGTCAAAAAATAGTGTCATATTGTTTGTTATGCTTATTTATATCAACAATCTCTTTCCTTTTTTTTTGATGATTACAAAATCTAAAATCATTTAATGTAAAATTTTTTTTAACAAGTATTTTTAGTAGAGTTTTATTTCATTCATCGCCCCTTTTTGTAGAATCAAAAAAGGCTTTGTCGATGATTTGTGTAGAATACCGGAATATATTGCTTCCCCTTGATGTGTAATCTCCCCCTCGTTCGAGGGTCGATAGAAGAACGAGCTATGGTAACTTTCGCTACATGAACAAGTTATAAAAAACAAGACAACTCATTTCTAACATAAGACAAATAAAAGGGTAGAAATAGTAGAGGCTTGATGATACATGTTGATTATTGTTAGAAAATTTGTCGTTATAAACTAATAATCCACAAATTTTATTTCAACTTAATATAGTTAAAGTGCATTTATTACTACATAAAGACTTAAGTCCATTCATTTAAACATAACTAATTATATTATAAACACACTATAGAAGGCATACATCAAATAGAAATATTATGCTTGACAGCTCATATTAGTACAATAATACATATAAATTAAACTACAAGATCCTATCATTCCTAGAATTTTATAGGACATGCGTTGCAAAAGTTTAGTGACATTTATTTGAAAATGGCGACACCATGGTGTATGTTTGAGTTTGGTGAAAGTAATGGTGGTGGAGGTGTATTGGGTGGTGGGGTTGTGAGGCAATGTTGGTTTTATGTAAGTAAAAACATGTATTGGAGTTATCTTCTACATCCAAAAGATAAGAGTACCGGTTGTGAATGCAACTTCATATGCATGAGTCTCCATGTGCCAAGAAGGTTCCAGAAGGAATGGGTGTCCAAAGACTTGGTGGAGGAGAGGTGATAGAGTATTGAAATGTAAAATCAAGTGGGGTAATTAATGAAAAGGTGAGAGTGATGTCTATTGATGTATTTTCTTGAGTTGGAGGTGGTCGAGGAACTCTTGGAGGAAGGGATGTTGGTGAGTTCAAGTAACCATTAGTTGATGGTGATGTGGATGATGTTGGTGATTTAGGTGTGTAGTCAATGGAGGATGAGGAAGTACCTTTGGTTGATGGTGTTTTTGAAGGTGCATTAGGAGCACTAGGGGATGAGAGTTGAAGTTTGGGTGATGGGGTTTTAGTGTCATCATGAGTTAAATCCACAAACAATTGTTTTGGTGGAATAATGTTGATTTTTGGTCTTTTGGAAGCTTTGGAAATGGAAGCTCTAGTGGATGCCATGGTGGTTGATAGAGAATGAAGAAGATGATGAAATGGTGGTGAACATTTAAAGGGAATTTAATGGATGAGAAAGGTTTGGAAATGGAATGTATTTGAATTAGTGTAAGAATTTCCAAAATATGTTCGAGTTTTCTGTGTAAGTATAGCTGAGGCTAGGTAAAAGAGAGTCAAAAAGCAAAAAGAAACAATAAAATTCGTGAATCAGATGGACGGTCCCCTTAATTAAGGTGCCAGCCCCCTTATCTTTAAGGGGACCGCCCTTATGAATTAAGTAGGCGCCCATCTAGTGATTTTTAGACGACCAAAAATTTGATTTTTTAAAAAATTTGTGAGAAAGGTTGTGTTTTGGTGGTCAATTTGTAGCAAGTCTCATGTGAATATATATATATATATATATATATATATATATATATATATATATATATATATATATATATATATATATATATATGCATGAAACCAAGTATATCATGTATGTTTGCAACAAACAAAAATATGAGATAAAAATAAACATTAAGAACATACTAATAGCACATAATGATTAAAGGTTCTAAGCAAGCTAAACAAGTTCAAGTTCTTCCGACTAACTCGGGTTATCATCACACAAATAATTAAACATAAACATAATTCACATAAAGTCTTAAACAGATTATTTTACTAAGCTAATCATCCTTCAGCGTCTTCATTTCTTTTTCTTCCCGAAGACTCCTCGTAATGCCTTGCCAAACGATTTGAATCCACCTCTAAGTTCCTTATGCATTTGTTTTGTTTGATTGAGCAAGTCGGTTTGACGCTCGAAGAGAAGATCATTATTTTGTTCAGAAGAAGTGGGAACGTCATATTGTTGGTAATCAAGAGGTCTGAGAGAGTTTAGGTAAGTAGTAAGAGATGGGGTACTAGCACGAGAAGCACCATCATCCTCATCCTCATCATCATCTTCTTGGTGAGATGAAGATCCACGGTTATGATGGGCAGAAGATGATGAGACAGAGTGACGTGCTTTTCCACGATCACTTTGGGGTTTCCGGGTTTATTTCAAAGAAAGTGGATGCATGACACGATCAACGGCATTGTAAATGCCATTGTCAAGGTAAGGGTAGTGTTCCGTAACATGTCGAAAGAGACGCGTCAAGAACATACCATAAGGAAGACGGGCTTTAGGAGTTGCTCATGCACTTTCAATTCTTTTGACAAAGAACTAGGCAAGATTATATTGTTGGTCGGCTAGGTAAATATAAATATATGAGCAGGCAGCCGGGGGGAGATGGTCTCGATGTCCTCCTAGTCCGAACACATTCTCATAAATGAGTTCTTTCCATCTTTTCAAGTCTTGTCTAAGTTCTTTGGTTAGAACTTGATTTGGTGAAATAATGACATTTTTGTGTTTGATGGTGCGGTTAGGGTCAACACGTTGAAATTGATGAATTTCTTCAGGAGTAGAAAGGTCAGTATGATATGGTCCTTCGGTTTTTTGGGACGTATGCAACTGGTGAACAATGATCCTATTCATATGTGAATTCGGATTTGGCCAGTGAATGGATTTCTGAGGATTTGCCGAATTGTTGGTGAGGAGTGATGAATTCGTTTCGATATCATGAGGAGATAAGACTTCACAGCGGAATCATCTCTTTAAAGAGTTAATTGACTATAAAAGTCAGAATAAACGAGGCGACAATGACTTCATTAATTTAGTAGAGAGACAATTGAGAAGTATGTTAGAAAAATAAGATCGATGTGGATAGATGTGATAGTTAAAGATTGATCAACAACTCTACCCTTATGAATACGTCGATCTTCGATAGGTTTGTAGAAGTGTGCGATAGTAGGAGAGATATCGGGTGTTTGTGAAACTTTGGGAATGTAAGAACGGGTAAGAGAGGTATCACCAACAGTTGATCAAGGCATGTTTATCACCTAAACAAGATAACAACGAAATAAATTATTAAAAGAATAAAGTTTTGAAAAATGACAAATGTGGGACAAATATTACTTCGACTCTAAAAATAAAAACCTAAGAAGTAATCCATATGTTCCTTATTTTACTTTTGACTTAATCTAGGGTGTCGAAGAATATATATTAATTATATATTTCAACATCTAGGAAATGACCCAAACACTCCCTAATCAATACAAGACTTAACTAAAATTGTCGAGAGATATACGTTAAGTTGTATATTTTGTTGACAAATATTAGTTTATTATTTTTGACTTGACGAGAATTAAATAGTGTTTGTTTTGACTCAACACTATGTTTTAAATCGTTTATTAAACTAACGTCCTTTTATTTATACTTTTAGATTAATGTATAAATATATATATATGAATTATATATCTTGATGACTTATACAAGTTAGTTATGTGTTTATACAAGTGACAAAAGTATAGTGATGGTCATTTCGACTCTAAAAATTGATCCTAAGAAACGAACCAAACACCCTTTTATTTTTATAAAACTTTATCCATTGATTAGAAAAGTAAGCATTTAGGTATGTATGTTTCGATAGACAATGTATAATCATTTTAACGTGTTTTTGGCATCAATCAACAATGTATAGAATTTTTGTTTTTGAAATTTCTTAGTTAAAAAAAATTCGAAAGAATGTATACTTTTTTACAAATTTTCGAACCAAAAAAAATTGTGACTCAATCCTATAGAAAATTTTGAATTCCTATGACTACGGGAATCATTATAGTTATGAATTTCCTATACCTAATCATAAAAATAGCAAAGATACAAAAAGTATGAAAAATACCCAATTTTGATTAAGAGCAAAATTGGATGGAAATGAAAAAGAAAAGTATAGAAAATCTTACAATAGAGGTTGTTAATATTGTTGTTGGTGTTTGCCCTTGGAATTTGATTAAATGTGTGTTTGAAGGTTTGGAATTTTGGTGGTGTTTGGGTTGGTATTTTCGTCAATAGTAGAAGGGGAAGAGGGGGTGAGTGAATATGGCGTGTGTGGTATTGTGTTTAGCAAAAAAAAAAGGATTATTTTGGCAAAGAATGGCGGGCACCCTTAAAATCTAGGGCCACACCCACATTAACACGACCGGTACATTAAATATAAAGGGGGCTGGCTATCTGAGAAAAAAAATTATTTTCGATTTTAAACTTGTTTTGTAAATGTACATTATCAAAATACGTCGGGAGCTCAGAAATATTTATTTTCAGGTAATCTAGTGTTCAGAAATAATGAAGTTGAATACGAGAGAAAATACTTGACACTTTTAATTTAACTTTTCGTTAATCTTAAGTAGACTTAAATAATTTCCAATGAAATAATTAAGTTGTCAAGATTTTTGGATCGAGAGGTGGTTTAGAGATGATTGACAAAATTTAATTGTCATTTTAATTAACCTTTCATTAATTAAAAATACTTTGATTACTTCGGATGAGATAATTAAGTTGTCAAGCCTAGAGAAGATTTGATGAGGATTTAGTGACGTTTTCAATCAACTTCTTGTCAATTGAATAAGGTTAATTACTGGGGTGAAATATTTAATTGTCTCGATTTGGAGTTTTTAAGAGATGATAAAAATATTGTAACGATAGAATGATAGGTGGAGTGAAGGGTGTTAAAGCTTGAGGAGAGGATTCTGATAAACGTAGTTTATTATAGACGTGTAGCCGAGGCGGTAGACGTAGTCGAAGGGAGTTTGTTTTCATCCATGTGTTTTGGATGTCTTGCCTTTACTGGCGTTAAAGATGTAAAACTTAATTCTACTTCTATAGGTAATAATTATCCCACTAACTCACTTTTCTTCATTCTACGTGAGATAGCCTACCAGTGGACATAGAAGATTTCCATATTGTAGTGGTACGTAGAGAATCCTAATTCAACTATGCAAAAGGAGAGTTCATAATGAATAAATTCTCTTAATTCTAGAAAACCAACAAATGGCATTTCTAGTGACTACACTATTTCCACAAGCTTAAATTATATTCTATTAACTATAACTTATTTGTTTAGCATATACTACATGTAGCATAATAATATATAGACATTTAACATTTAACACATAATCTAAATTCTAAGAAGTTTGGAAAGAAGACATACCTTTGCCTACAATGTGTTTTCTTCAACATCTTCAAGTGAGCAAACTTTAAAGGAGAAATCTTTTGGTAAACCAGTCATAAGATTTTAAGAATGTATTCACTCGTCATATTCCAAGAAATGTTCATGAACAACTCTACTAAAATGTTGTAACGACTCAACCACTTGGTCCCCAATGTCTTATGGGTCTAAAATTATTAGTCTCGAACATATTTTGCATATGTTGCATTTGATTCGGATACATATAGGGTGGACATATTCCCCACGGAGAGAAGTTTGGTTGTTGTGAATAATTACATATTGAATGATTATTATTAGGGTAATTTTTTCTACCTTGATCTCTCCTAGGTTGTGGTGTTTTAGACCGAGGGTGAGAGTTATTTGTTCTTTTTGGAGGAGGAGTCTTAGATCTTGTTTTAGGCTTAGTAAATCTAACTCTGGGTTTTAAAGGAGGTTTATAAAAATGTTTTACTTTGCTGTCGCTTGCAATGGGTATTTTGGTATTGTTTATAAGCATAAATTTTGGTCTTGGGCTTGAGTTTAATTCTACTACTTTTTCTTTAGACTCAACCTCTTGTGACTTTACAAAATTTACTTGTTTAGACTCACTAGTTGATCCTTTGGTAAAATTAAATCCTAGGCCGGATTTATCTCCGAAAGGTTTTTGAAGATTTAACATTTTCTTAAGCGATTGACTACTATTGTTAAATTGATTAAGCTTAGAAATTTCTTCCTTAAGCGTTTCATTTTCAAACCTAAGGTCTTAACATATTTTACATTCTTCATTGACTTCCTTACCCTTTTCTAATCTAGACAATTTATTTTTTAGTTCTAGTACTTCATTTTCTAATTAATTTTTAATTTGTTTTAGTGATTTATTTTTAGCCATGACTTTTATACCTACGTTGCATAATCTATCATATTCACTATCTAAGTCTTTTTCATCTAACGATGATTGGTCATCACTAAAGAATTCGGTTTCGGAAAGTACCTCATTAGATGCTTTAGCCATAAGACATTTTTCGTCTTTAGTCTTTTCTTCTTCATCTTCGTCGCTATCACTCCATGATCCTCCAACGAAGGCTCTTTGATTGTAGTTTCTTGATAGTTTTGGACACTCTCCGATGAGATGATTTGGATCTCACATTTAAAACATTTTCAGTTCGGCTTTTTTCCATTTTTTGTGTCTTTATTTCTTTGGGTAGTCTTTGCTTTCATAATGTCATTTTCTTACGAATCTTCTTTGTTTTGAAAAATTTCTTGAAGTCTCTCACGGCCATGGCGTATTCTTCGTCTTCACTATCGGAAGTCAAACTATCTTCATCACTTGATTCCTTTTTGGCCTTCAAAGCAAGAGATCTATTTTGTTCTCTTTTTTCCTTTGACCATTTCGGAATCTTTCTTTATTATTACTTCATAAACTTTCAAGTTTCCAATAAGTTCGTCAAGTGATAGAGATGTTAAATCCTTTGATTCTTCAATATCCTTAACCTTTGTACGCCATTTAGGATGCAGTCCCCTAAGAAATTTCCTAACATAATTCTTGCTAGAAAAACCTTCATCAAGTGCTTTTAGACTAGTAATAATAGTGTTAAATCTAGCAAAAGCATTATCTATCGATTCCTCTTCTGGAATCGTAAATTGTTCATATTGTTGAACAAGAAGATCTATTTTATTATCTTTGACTTGACTATTACCTTGGTGAGTGATTAATAAAGTATCCCAGATTTCTTTTGCGGTTTTACACATAATTTTTTTTCATATTCTTTACGTGGCAAAGAATTATAAATCACCATTTTGGCTTCATTATTTTTAGCAATCCTTTTTAGTTTCAGGATTATTTTGAATCGGAGGAAAATCACCATAGGTAATAACATGCCAAAGATCTAAATCTTTTGAGTTCACATAAGTTTCGAATCTATTTTTCCAATAAATAAATACATCACTTTCAAATAGTGGTGGTCTTTGCATAGATTGCCCTTCTAAATATTTTTCCAATTCCATAGATCGATTCAAGTTTTAAAATACAATTTATTTAAAAAAATCTTCTTTAACCTAGCTCCTGATACCAATTGTGGAAAACTAGAAGGGGGGTTGAATAGTTTACCACTTTTTAAATTAATGTTATGTTTGTTTATAAAAACTTAGATTCAACTTTATGTGATCTCAATATGTACACAATATGAACAATTCAAGTAAGTAAATAAATGACAAGTAAATATGAAAGACAAGAGATAAGAGTTAGAAAGGTCAAACCACAACACAAGGATTTATAGTGGTTCAGTAACGAAGCACATCTTCGCCCTACTCTACTCCTCAAGCACCAAACTCGAGAGTTCTCTTCACTATGTCAATAAACTCCCTTTAGGCGAAGAAAACCATACACAACTTTGCTTACACCAATTTCCAAAACTAAGCGAAATGTCGAGTTCTAATCCTAGCTAGAACCAATCTATCACAACTCTTGTATGCTAATCACACCACTTTACAACACCTCACAACTTTGCTTCACTTCACGACTTCTCTTCGCTTCACAACTTATCTTTACTTCACAACTTCTCTTCTCTTCACAACCAAGACACTACTACGATCACACCAATCTAACACTACTTACTATGATCACTACGATCTAACTATACTTTCAATGATCACCACAATATAACTATTATACACAACTACAATACACACCTTCATAATATACACAAACGATTTACAAGATCTAATACAACTTCACAACAACATCAACTAAACTATAACATTTCTTGAGTTGATGATAAGAAGTATTCTTCTCTTGCACTTAAGGAATTAAGCTTGGATCACTTGGATCACTTGGAAATAAAGATTTATGATTAAATGATCAAAGGATTGTAGAAGAGTATAAACTGATTTAGAACAGAAAGAAAGTGTGTGAAAAAGGTGAGAAAATCAGTAGGGAATAGTCCAGTATTTATAGGCAAACTAGGAGAATATTTTTTTGGCCAGTCCCCTTAATTAGGGTGTTGGTCCCCTTAATAAGTAAGGGGACCACTTTTATAATTAAGGGGCCCGCCCAGCCTGGACGCTCCCTTTTTTTGTCTTTTCTAGAACATTTCTAGCCGTTTTTAGGTAGAAAATTTGAATTCAAAATATTTATTTGAATAAAACACTTCTTTTAAATCTAAAAA